>VZSV01000008.1:8720846-8729746 GCA_013398735.1 Nothocercus julius | reverse complement strand
ATTTTACTTACAATGCTGATTCTAGTTATGGAGAAATAGCTTTTGTAACTCTTGTGCTTTATTTAAAAAAAAAAAAAAAAGTACTCTTACTGTCAGCATTTTGATCTATTCCAAGACAAATAAGGATAACTCCAGAGCTACATATGTTGCTCAAAACACAAACATGCTCAGTGATATCATGAAAAACTAAATAAGGGCACAGACATCCTTAGAAAGGAAGCAAAGGGACTTGTTCAATCTATGGTGAAAGGAAGCCAATCCCATTCAGAGTGCATCCTTACAATTTCTGATTTACAGAATAACATTTTTGTGGGATCTAGTTTTCTAGAAACTTCCTGGGGAAAAGAAAAGGAATCTAGAGTAATGAAAAAGTGCCAAAATGAATAAAGTGCTCACAACTATTATTGCTTTGTTGATGCTGCATAACAGAAGAGGCCAGGGTTTTATCATAGTTGCGATATCCCCAAAATGTTGCTGACACAGTATTTCTGTCCTTTCAATGCAATCTGAAAAATAATTTAGAAATATTACTTTGCATTGATGTGCCAAATGTTTTTATTATTATTATTTTTACCCATTTATGGTTTCAAATTAATGAAGTGACATGAGACTGAAGCCAATGACAACCGTTAATCTGTAAGCAACAAAAAGCAAGAAAAGCTGATAGGAGTACAGCTGTTTTATTTTAATTGAGGAATGATTTTATGTTGGAAGCACTCAATATTCACAGCAAATTAAAAATAATGAAGTGAATTGATACCAATGATTTTTTTTTACCTACTATCCCTTTGTAAATCTATTTCTTCACACAAATTGACATGTCTAATTGATACATACACTATTATTCCTCATTAGTAAGCTGAATAAAATAATTCTTGATTAAATTTATTGCAATTTACAATCCAGCATAATGTTTGCAAGCTATAAAAGTCAATCAACAGGAAACAGAAAAAAAAACAGATGACATTATTACGTCTTACATATACACAATAATTTCACATGTTTTGTGGAACCTTCCTAAGCACTTCTTTCCCTCTCAGGAACTAAGGTCTGTCTCCAACAGACAGGTCATCCTTTTTTTTAACATCATCATAAATACATTTCAGTGTGTACACTGTTCTGAGGTTTTTGATAAATATCATCTCTAATAAGCAAATTATTTTTGTATTTAGCAATCTGTTAGATGTTGTCTGGAAGAGTCTGGTCTTCAATTACCACTCAAACAAAATTGTCCAGAAAGGTTTAAATGCTATAGAGCCAATTTCACAGAATCACACAGGATGGTTGAGGTTGGAAGGGACCTCTAGAGATCATCTAGTCCAACCCCCCTGCTCCAGCAGGGACACCCAGAGCACGGGGCACAGGGTCCCAACCAGGTGGGTTGGGAAGATCTCCAGAGAAGGAGACTGCACAGCCTCTGTGGGCAGCCTCTTCCAGGGCTCTGGCACCCTCACAGGAAAGAAGTTCTTCCTCACACGAAGATGGAACTTCCTGTGTTTCAACTTGTACCCGTTACCCTTTGTCCCGTCACTGGCCACCACGGAGAAGAGTTTGGCCCCATCATCCCTATATTCACCCCTAAGGTACTTGTACA
This sequence comes from Nothocercus julius, assembly GCA_013398735.1. Classification (NCBI taxonomy): domain Eukaryota; kingdom Metazoa; phylum Chordata; class Aves; order Tinamiformes; family Tinamidae; genus Nothocercus; species Nothocercus julius. Next base: position 8,728,152 of record VZSV01000008.1, on the reverse strand, counting down.
TGTTGATCAGATCTCCTCTCAATCTTCTCTTCTCTAAGCTGAACAGGCCCAGCTCACTTCATCTTTCCTCATAAGATAGATCCTCCAGTCCCTTAATCGTCTTCGTGGCTCTATGCTGGACGCTCTCTAAAAGCTCAATGCCCTTCTTGTCCTGGGGACCCAGAACTGCACCCAATACTCCAGATGTGGCCTCACCAGAGCTGAGCAGAGGGGCAGGATCCCCTCCCTCGAGCTGCTGGCAACGCTCCTCCTCACACAGGCCAGGACCCCGCTGGCCTTCCGGGCCACGAGGGTCCATTGCTGCCTCATGGGTAACTTGTCAACCAGGACTCCCAAATCCCTCTCCGCGCAGCTGCCTTCCAACAGGTCAACCCCTAATCTGTACAGGTGTCTGGGGTTATTCCTCCCCAGTTTAACTTGTTTAAATTTAATTTGTTTGGATATAGTGTGCTGGCACAATGTTAAAAAAATTTCACCTAAGTAGTAAAAATTCAAATTTCAACAGAACAAGTTTGACAAGCAAAATATGTAATCTGCAATGCAGAATTTCTAACTAAAAGGAAAATTTGTTCTCCTGAATCTCATTTTTATCAAATACTTCCTTCTGCTTAAAAACTCTATTGCCAGCTCATCTCTTTATCAATTGGCAAAACATATTGATCAAGGTCTACTGAGTCAATGGTAGGTCAGTCTGGTCTTGGTAATTTTAACCTACTCCACATCTTGGCCTGACCTCTACCATTTTGTAGGAAATTCTTTGTATTATGAAACTAGCAGAGCAGCAGTTACTCTTTTCTAAAGACAAGAAAAATATGCTATGACCAGGCCATTTCTATGGCCTACTGCTCCAATTTCTCTGGAGAATGCTGACAGCTGGCACAAGACTGCTGCCTTTGCTTAAGCTAGGCCTCAGACTTGAGAAAAAATTAGCTCTCAAATGTAGTATGTATGCTATTTCTAGTACGGACACCAAATATCCACCCCACTTCTGTCATCTTAGCTTAATAGGATTTCTTTCTGAGAAAAAGCTTGTGGCACCCCAATTGTGTCTGTGTCCTGATTGTGCTCTGTCTCTCAAGCTGCCCACGTAAGCCGAAAGAAACTGCTACAAGAATAAGATAATATTCCATCGGAGCAAAGAATCAGAAGCTGTCGGGAATTAAAAAATAGATGTATTTGAATTTTTTTCCATTTGTAATACGTATCATGTTCTTTGTAAAGCATGAAATCTGATCTTATTTCCTAAATATTACTTACTGGTTCAAACCAAAGTTTAATTTATAAAACTGAGTGAACAGTTGCCATCTAAACTTTAAGAAAGGAAATGTGTAGGTTTGCACACATAATTGAAATTAAGATACAGATTTTGAAGTTGTAGGATGACAGACCCCTTTATAAAACACCTGTAATTTATTTTAGTGATATTTTAAATTCAGACTTATACTTTTTTTCTACAACACGGTTAAATAAAATAAGAAACATTATTGTTGCTCCTTAAAAATTTTGATTAAACCCTTGTAAACACAATGCGTATCAGTCCAGGAAGATGCTGAGATTTTTAAACCATTGTTTACATTACAGAAATAAGAAGAGATTGCTTACTATCAGCAACAAAACCAGTTTCTTCAGGATTCATTGTCTTTTTGTTACATATTATGCAGCACAGTATGCAACTTACTTACCAGCAATAAAAATCAGAGAGTTCTTTGCCAACTGAGTATCACGTTTCAAGGAATGCCTTGAAAGTGGCGTAAACAGGAGCCCCCAGAAGCAGGAAGAGTTTTTCTAGTGTTTTCCCATTTCAGAGACAGCGCTATCACCAGGAATGGCAAGTGCTGCAAATCAGCGCATTGCCTTTAGGGGTGACCAAATACCCCCAGGTACTAAAGCACCCACAGCACAGCAAAAGTAACCAGGAGCTATGGCAACCACTAAGCCTTGTTTAAACTGAAAATGTGTGTCTAAAACGTGTGCCCTCTATGGCACATTTAGCCTCCTCTTTCAAAAGCAACTGATTAAAACTTACCTATTCGCTTGACAATATTTGAAACAACAACATGCATATTCTACTCCCTCATATAGATTCAGGATGATATCTAGGTCTACGCTCAGCAGAGGAGTTAAAGACTTCAGAAACCACCCACCAAGAGTTGTGCAGAAGACGATCACTGTCTCAGGAGAAGCCAAAGCGAGGCCAAGTGCGGTTCCCTCCGCGGAACCAGGGATGCGAGGGATGAGACCTGGCCACGGGACGGCAGCCGGCTCGGACAGGCTGCACGCAGGGCTCCTCCGGAGGGAAGGGCAGCAGCCCAGGTGGCTGTGAACAGCGCGGGTCCAGCACGAGGCTCTGCCCGGCTGCACGGGCTCAGCAGCCCGCGCTGCGCCGGCCGCTGCCGCAGAGCCGCACACCAGACTTTTATTTTTCAATGTGCATTATCTTGTCATCCCTTTTAATCTAGAAATACCACATTAAGAAAAACATGATGGAAAAGATTATGATCAGCCTTAAATACACCATTTTCATTCAGCTCTAACAAATTCAATAGGAAGGTTATTTTATAAATGAGCACAACAAATTGAAATTCAATAATCTAGTTAATCCAAGCATATTGAAATAAAATTTGAAATATATATATTATATATACACACACACACACACGAGTATTTTAATGAGGGAGGACCTACTCTCATTACACCTCTACATCTCCTCCTCTTATAAGCCTTAGGTAAGTAAGAAATTGCACACAACTCTACAGTAGAAGGATTTCTGCTCAGTATTGCTTTTAGTTGCAAACATAAAAACAAAACAACACGCATAACATTTTCTAAATCTTAAGAACATTTGAAATAAGTTAAAAAAAAAATTGTATTTACTAGCAGAGAAAACAAAGGCATTATCCAATCAAGTCTATACGAAAAGGAAGCAAACATGTTAATATCCGCAATTTGATACCCATATTCCAAACACAAGTAGTAACAAATTTGGTGACAAAGCTGTCAAAATATGTTCCACAAATATATTGGCAAGAGCTCTGGACATACTAAAGAAATTCAGTGAAACAAAATAGGTGCCAAATGAGGAGGTTTGACAGAGTGTTCAGAAATACATTTAGACCAAAGCAGGAACACATCCAACAGAGAGATTCTCTACATAAATTATCATGAAACTATTAGAAATAATTGGCCAGCGATTTCAAAATATTACATATACTCTCAATGTTATCAAGAAGCCGTGTTTGTGAACCATGTGCAATTTCTTGGCGATTTAATTTTTGGCCGCAAAACAGTGTTTTTAGGCACAAGTGAAAATACTATATCCCATACTGCAAGTCAGCCTGCAGGCTGAAATCATTTCGAGCCTGTAAATTCTCTGAAAGGCTGCTAAAGGGAAATTGTATAAAAGCCTGAGGACCATGTGCGGGCAGGGAGCGCAGCCCTGGCATGGGGCAGGTCTGCAGGGCTCTGCCACGCAGACACCTCCCTGCAACCTGGAGGGGCCCTATGTAAGCAAGCAAATCAATCAAACAGAGCAGATCAACCTACACATAGTGCTGAACGTGGTATATTTTTTGGTAAAGTGAATAAAGTCCACAAATGTTTCCAGACACCTCTCTGAGAGCAGATAAGGGAGGCAGCGGTCGCTCCACGCGACCACTGCGGCACTGCGCGACCTAGGAGAGGCTCAGGGGGCTCCCCTGCAGAGCTGCGAGTCACACCTTTCCAAGGCACTACACTCACACGGCTATTTTTAATGATTCGCAAGAAATACATGCTTTGTAACAGATAAAATCAGAGCAAGTCCTAGCAGGCTACTCACAAAGGAAACAAAAAGAGGCTGCAGAGCATTAACATGGGAAAGACAACGCTCTTCAACATCAAAACCATTTCCTTTCAGTTACCACAGAAGTAACCAGCACTGCACATTAATTCTCTTACTACAGATAAAACATCAGTGTAAAACAGCCATGCTGATAGCAGGCTGCAAGGGCAACTTCTTTCAGTCCAGATGCGCACAGCAGCTAAACACACACACGCCTTGTAGCTGCACTGAAACGTACTTGGGTTCCTGTGAGTGCCTGCTCAGATTAAGTTGAAAGCTTGAGGCTTAAAATATTTGGGACTAACAACTGGCCCATCTGAAGTGCACGTAAATATATCCATTGATGTAACTCCCATAATCCATGAAGGTTTTTATACTGCATTGATCAGGATAAACTATCAGCAAGTATTAAGGTCAGTAAATAATATTTGCCCTATTTGTTGCCTTGTTTACATTGCTGGTTTTTTTTGTTTGTTTGTTTTTAAAGTACAGACTGCTGATTTCCCCCACCATCATAGCAGATCAAAGAACTGCACCTTGAACTCGAGGCAGTACATGGTAAGATTTGTGATCGTCCTTAGCTCCTGGCAGGCTCATTCCTTACACTTGAAATGAGCCTACGAGAAAGCCCTCTCCTGCTCAGACAAGCTTTTTCCTAGTACAGAAAGATCTATTTTCCTGAACAACCAAAAAGAGAGAGACAGAGATATAGCTTAAATAAGTCGTAACTCCATCTATTTAACTGCTACAAAAACTTCCCCATCCTTGAGGCTGCCTTCAGCATCCTTCATCCCTCCAGGTGCTGCTCCAGGGTGCAGGGGGGCCTGTGCGTGCTCCCTGGGGATGGTGGGCAGGGAAAAGCACCTCCTTCTGCCACAGCAGGAAGGGACACGAGGTCTTTGCTTATCTTAGTTCCTGGAGAAAACATCCCACTTTGGTACAGCACTTAAAAAAACCCCACACTCACATAGATAAGATCTTTACTTATCATTGTAGTTCCATTCTGTCTAAGGATCATGGTTTTTACCTCTGAATTATATTTTGGGTTTGGTTACTGAACCTTAGGATAGCTATTTGTTGCTGGACAACTTAATTTACTAATAGAATTACTATAAACAATGTGGACTAACTTACCTAATGGGCATTTTTTCTGCTGTATGTGCTATTTACATTTAATATGCCTTTAAGCAGTATTAACTTTTAAGTTGCCATAAAATCAAATAACTGTATTTATCAATTTGTTTTAATTACCCAGCATAGATAAGCATATGTCCTACTTAGCCTGGGAAAATCTGAATGCACACCTGCTCCTACGTACAGCCTTAAAAATGAGACGTGAGGAAAATATTTGAATTACATTTTCCTGTTCCAACATACCATTTTTAAAAAGCACTTTCAACACTGAACTAGGCCTTTACAGTTAAGGCATTTTACAAGATGATACTGAGCTATGTTTCCTGTCTATGAAGAAGGCACCAGCATATAAAATGGTAGTGAATTTGCATTACCTCCAATCCATCATTCTTTGAGTGCGCAGGAAAAACTGTGAGACCTGCTGCAACAAAGCACAGCCTTGTGTTGACAGATTCTTATTTAAGTGACTGTGAATACAACAATTCCACAAATAATTTGTCAAGTGTGTGGCTGAACTAGCTCTGAACCCTGATAAATACCAACTCTCCTCACCGCTACAAAGGCATGATGTTCTGTGTGCGGGCAGTGAGTAACAAGCACTAGGATTTAACAATCGATGCTACTATATTTCTCTTTTCTTTGTGGTTAAAAAAAAACCTTGAAGGGTGGCTCTTTCAGCAGTGTTAAGTACTAGTGCTGGCTATGCCTTGCAAATCTAAGTAATACACTGCAGGCTAAGGTGGAAGGAAATAGCACACTGCATCCATTTTTAGCTGCATTTAAAACATATGGTTTACATTGTCTACTGAAAAACAGTCTTTGCTGTATAGTTAGCAGGCTCTTGTTTAATACAAGCTATTATTAAACGGACCCTTTACAAGTTTTGATAACAGGACATCTACTCTGCTGAATTTCTCATCCCAGGGCATACATTTGGGCTGGGTAATTCAAGAGAACATTCTCTTTTTAGGAAAAATAATACACAAATTCTAGGAGGACATATTAATAGGAGGGGAGAGAAAAACACTTCCTCCAGGTATTCAATTGAAATCAAGATTGCATTTTTCTATCACACAATGCATTCTAAAGGCACTATAGATGTGTGAGAAAAAAATCATTTTTAAAGAAATGTAAATCTAATCAGTCTTGAAGCTAGCAATATATACATAAATGTCTCTTGCAGACATAATTTAGTATGCATTATTAATTTATTTTTCATAAAGCTTTCCAGCTACAAAAAGGATAAGTGGAAATGTGCACCCACATTGACGATAATGTTCATTTGTCAGGCAGGAGCGAACATATTAACAAATTTCCCTCCTGAAATCCCATCCTAAAGGATGTTCAGCATCTTCTCTCTAGAAAGACCAGACATGCCTATTGCAAACAATATTATTCCAGACATTTTAATAAAGTACCAACCTTTAATGGGACATGAACTTCAGAATGCCATTTGCAAGACAAAAGTCTTACAAACTCTGGAGAGCAAAAAATTATAATCATGTTTCTAAAAGTCAATTATATTTAGATTTTTGACTCTGAAATACTAAAATGTCTAACAGAAATAATTGTGAGGTACTATTAATAGTCCTAATGTAAAATGCTAATTATTTATTGTTTATAATACAATTTCAAATAATATAAAACTCATACACTAATGCCACCATGATTTTCCAGTCATTAACTTAACCAGAATTTGCATTTTAGGACTATAGCCAGTGACTTACATGCAATACTTAAGTCATTTTTCAAACACCCTGTCCCATCTTAATCTATTCATCATTAATCACATTTGGTCACTTTACATACAGAACACTATTCAGATGAAAGATAAAAGAAATACATTAATAAAATTAAAGCTGGAGTGAATAGTTCAAAATATAAAGGTAGTGGAGAAATGTGGTTATCAAAGCAATTTATACATTATGCCTATTAAAACAGACTTGCCTGAGCAAAAGTTCTGAGCTTTTCTGCGAGTTCATTTCTGTAGTGCAGAGGCTACTTACAAAGCCGCCTTTGTACTTTGTTCTGCCCAAACATCTTTAATTGCGCTTACAAAGCAAAGAGAAGATACTCAAATTTTATAGAGAGCCATGATTTCCTTTTATGAAACAGGAGGAGAATATATTGATAGTTGTTTACTTGTCAATACAGCTACAATTTTGCACTTGCAAGAAATCTTAAACATGTGGAACTGGCTTATAATTATAGGCTTTGTTTATCTGAAAAGATGCAGTGCTGCAGCTCCCGCTTCACACTGACCTCTTCTACCTTAAATCAATCAAACCACAGAAGCCTTATGTCCTTATTGTGGGGACCATGTCCACAAGAGGCTGAAAGGAATGGGAGATT
>VZSV01000008.1:8703346-8715846 GCA_013398735.1 Nothocercus julius | reverse complement strand
AGCAAAACACAAGATGGTTCCAAATCACCTGTATGTCAAAAATAGTCCCACAGTGGCATAAAGAACACCAAGCTGTAAGATTTTTGAGCAAACTTGGAATTCCCATTTACAGTGTATGCAGAACAAACGTGCTCTGGTAAGCTGTTCAGTGATCTCACATCAACCACCCCCCATTTGCCTTTCCTCCCTTAGAGGAAAATTGTATTAGGGTTCATTTACTCCCATTCTCAGAACAGACACTCTTGGCTTTAGGACCAGACTGTAGCCACTAGTGGCGTCTAAACTCCGGCCAGAAAAGCCATGGGCCAAAAAAAAAGCTAAGCAGCAAACTGTCTCCTTGTTCTAGCCTCCTTCCCAATCTGAGTGATCAATCACCTTGTTATTTAACAGGCTCCTTATAACCTTGGGCATCCACGGAACAGAAGGAATCACAGACCAGGACACAGTCGCCATGCCCGACACAGTACGTTCCACTCGTGGTCAGAGAGCACCGAGCACACGCAGTGCCCGAGCTCAGGTTACTCACACAGCCCGTGCAACCCCTCCTGGTCCCATGAAGTGCCAAATCCTGATGACGCTTCAGCGTCGCTCTCTACTACACCAGAGGTCCTGTAGTACAATTAGAGGCTGCAGAACTGATGTCAGTACAACCAAAGAAAGGGGGAAGGTTAAATAAAGGCAGTTTGTCAACTTTAGCTTGGAATTAATAAACCGGATCTCAACTTGAAGCGTTTCTATAAAGATGAATTCTTGAATTAGGAAAAAAAATAGGCTTAGAAAGCTATTCTAAAAATAATAAGTTAATAATAATAATAAGCATTTGTGTATGAGGCAGGAGAATGTCATCTTCTGGGAGTTTCAGTCTTTATAATTTACATTTTCAAGCCTTTGTTAGCTATCACAGTGAGTCTTAAACTTTCAGTCATTTCACAAGGTAAGCTGAGACCCTCTTACAGAGTTAGGAGTCCAAAGCCAAGGCTCTGCGAAGGCAGTAACTATTGCAAGATTCCTTATAAAATCGTGAGAGGTAGCAGTCCTGACTGTGGTGGCTGACAACTGTTTCAAGGCTGTATAATTATTTAGGGCAGGCAAGCCCTAAGGGAATGCCTTGAAGGAATGAAGAATCTTTTACTCTTGCTTACAGCTTTTTTTCCTAAGACAGAAATGCTGAGAAATTGGGAATGGGGGCATGTTTTATACTTATAATTTCACTGTCCTGTGCTGCATAACAGAACTTACAAGTTTCCGATTGAATATTTTAGCTACAAGAATCTATTTGTGCAGAGCTAAACTACTTAATTGCGTAACTATCCCAAATATCCAACAACATGGATTATTTATATATAAAATCTGAAAGTCATTAAATGCACTGCTCTATGACAGCAACAGCAAAAGTTGACTTTCAGCTCTAGCAATGAATAGCAGATGATAATATTTATTCAGCACTTTCCATTAAAGTATCTAAAATCAGTTTACAAACGTTAATGAAATAAACCAAATGTGAGATAGGAAATTACAGATAAGCACAAAGATTCAGAAAATTTAAGTCAGCTATAGGTTCATATAGTTTTAGTGACAAAGCCCAAAGCAGCCTCCATCTTCTCTTTTGGACCACAAGAGCATCTAGAATCAAAATAAGATATTGATTTTGAATACATTTAATGTTTAACAACGAAAGTAGCCTTAATTATTGTGAATCAATTTTTAAAAGCAATTTTAATTCACACATCCATGATTGTTACAATGAAATTGTTCTACCCAAATATGTAAGCAATGGAAATCTCAGAATTATGTACACATGACATTTGTAGATAATTAGGTTTCTAAATAAACTCTGCAAATTATAAGAAGTGCCTGTTTGATGGAATATGGAAGAAAACAGTGCACAAAGCCTTATGCTCACAGATGTTTGCACACATGCAAAACCGAATGGAAAGAATGGATTGGCAAATGCAGCTTCTGTGTATTCTATAGCTGTTTCTTCATATTAGCTTTCTTTTTAAAAGCCAGATAAAATCCAAAAGATTTAGCACAAAATCTTATGGCAGCTCTGGACTTGAGTAATGTTACAGCATCCTTTTTAAAGTTAAAGCATGCTTGACTATAGTTATAACAGCATCTATAAAAATACAAACAACATGACGGTAGTTCAGCTACTGAATGTCCGGTGATAGCACTTTTTATTGCTATGGACGGGATCACAATTCATATACTGACCCTGTTTTCCCAGTTCCACAGGCTTCATTCTGTTAGGATTTGGAAATACTATGAAATTTATACTTGCAGTGTAATGGGAGGAGGAATACTGCAACAGCTGCCACTATTAAATGCTTAAAGAGTCCTAGAATGCTGTAGGAGCCCAACTCCCACACACTCTGCAAGAGTGTGGTCTTGGTGCAGGACCTATTAAAAGAAAACATGTGGCTACAACTTCAGCATCTCCAACAATCTCTCACACTTATGCAATCCCCCGGGAAAGGCCTGACTGGGATACACGACCCACAGCCAGCACGAAACAAAGGATCGTAAAGGAGTTCCGGCTGACACAGCCAGATTCCGTCCTAAGAGCTCCCTGAGCACCTAGTTGCCTCACACAGGTCTAGGTTTATTGTAGAGGAATACGCGTTTTCTGTCCCTAAATGGTTCCTTGAAAACTGTGGTCGCTAAGGTAAATCAAACTTTGGATTTGTCTTTTGCATTTGAAATAACGTTATCTCTCATCCCAAAATTTCCTGAAATAAGGGTAGTTGCAAACTATTTGTATGAATTTGTTCCTTCACTGCACAGGAGACGCACCAGTGCTGGGTGCTAAGAATCCCAGGTTCTTCTATGTTTCGGGGACAGTATTTTGCTGAAGTAGAGTCCTTGATTTCATAGGATAACATTTGGTACAGCTACATTAATGTTTTAGTTTGGGAAAGCAGTGCACATTTTGAACCAATTTTCATATCACCCCTGTTCTCACGGTTTACTTTGCAAAGTGGTCTCAGAGCATGTGAACTAGATCCTTTCCGTGTCTGAACTAGGAGGAGAGAGGAGATATGTGCAGGGAGCTGATGGGGTTCAAGTGCGAAGGGGCACAGAAGGCCACGGAGCAAACGAGGTTCCTGCAGTGTGGGATAGGCACAAGAGAAGCACGACGCAAATCTATGGGAAACCAGACTGCATCATTTTTGTTGTTTGTGGAACAACTTGTTTGTACATTAAACATTAATTAGGAGCAAAATTGCTACCAACAAGTTATAGATAACAAGAATAACAAGAATATAGATAACAATATAAATAGCAAACAACAAAAAAGGTATAAAGTAACAGAAAATAAAAATCAGGCCTCTAATTTTTAGGAGAGAGGAAAGCGCAATTTATAAAAACTGAATGAATACTCACATTTAGATGGAAACACAACTTTTCTTTTGTCTTATATTTTCCTTACTCTTCTTTTGTATAAAAACGATGGCAGATGAATAATATATGTTTCCCTAGGTGAGAACAAAGAATGCAAAAAAAAATTAAGGTTTTGCAAATGTATTGAAAAATTTGTTGGCTTCTATTATTACAGTTCCAGTGCAGATTCATCTGAGCTTTAAATGTAATAAAGAAATTATTTCAAGGCAACACTAGAGCACTGTGTAGTAATTGAGGGTAGAAAAACAAGCGTGGTAAAAGCATCTTATGTTACTGATGCTATATTTCACACATGATGTATTTGTGTGACCAGCTTATCAGAATGCTGAAGACAAAGCATACTTATAAAACTAAACAAGGTGTCTCAAAAAAAGTGAAATATTAGACAGTTACACAATGCAGCACAACTGTAGGTGTAGTATCTATTCTACACATCTTTATTTCTACATGTGACCCTTGCTAAACTGTAGTCTCTACAGTGTTTGGATAAAAGAGAAAACCCTTTGATCTCTTAAGAAAAGTTTCAAAATGGACCTAGGCTGAGGAATAAACTAAACTGCATCAAAAAAAAAGCAAAATTCTCATTGCAGCCTTTCTCCTCCAATGCCAATGCTTATTCTCTCTTCTTGCTACAGTTTTGTCTTATTTTGCTACAATAATACACTATTTCAACTTAAAATTCATATTCACCTGGAGAAAGCTGTGACATACCTACCAAAAGAGACATATACTGCTTAACCTAAATTGACCCTTTTTGCCTTCTATTCTAATAGATCTTTTCTCTTTTTTGTCACTCAAAATGAGTGTCTGATGTATGAGCATAAATTGTTAAAAGCAGTTTTAGGTAAAGGAAGAGAGAGTGAAGTGGAGTTTTCTCACAAAAGCCAACCTCAATTTATGTCAAAGAGGGTTAAAAGACCTTGGGATTAAAGCAATAAACTTGCTGCTGTCAAAGCTAAAACCCGCTAACAATTTAGTGCCAAACGCATGTTGTTCAATATCATTTCATATTATATTATGTCACAAGTAGGTGACAGTTCCACATCAGACTGACAGGGCTGATTTACTCTGAAGAATTCATCGACATTTTGCGGAGTCAAAGCTGACTTCATTTTGTTTGGACGCAGGGTGGGGAAAACTCTCTATACTTGAGCTGCAGTATTTGGCTGAACGATACAATCCACAAGCTAAAGATCCAGAAGGATCATAGCTTTCGGAAAGCCTCTCCAAGGTTGCTGCAAAAGACAGTTGTTAGCACTCTGCCTGCCTTCATCGCTCCTTTTGGCAAAGCAGCAAAGTTGAAAGCTAATTTCCTTTGCTAATCCAAAGCAGCACCAATTTCTACGTACGTTAGTTTTTTTTTTTTTTGTAGATGGACTTTTTTTTGAAGCAATTCACCATTTTGTAATTCTTTGAACTACTTAACTGTCCTATCCAATGCTTTAATAATACTTTCTTTCTGAATTCAAGCTTTTATGCTTCTCCAAAATATATCTATTCTCAAAGCTTAAAACAAAAGACTGTATTAAGAAAATATAGCTAGTGCCTGCTTATGTTTTAACAGGTTGAAATAATAACATTTTTTTCCAGGATATTAATTAGATCCCAAGGTCAATGACAGATCTTTCTTAGGCCAATGGCAACAATGCCATTTCTTCACTCAAAGGTGTCTTGTGCAAGACATTCCCAGAAGACTTTTTTTAATGCGGTTCCAATTCAAATTTCTCCTAGGAGTCTGGGACATCTCTGAATAAACACATTCTTTGTTTTTCTCGGGAAAGGCTAATCGATTTGACTTCCCCTTTCAAGGTGTGAAGGCTGATTCAAAGAGCAGCTCCCTTTTCTATTTCAAAACCAGTGTGTTCTTTGACAATCATTTTAACCCCTGTGGGATGTTCATTTTCTCCTCCTGTTGGATATTGTTATAGATTAGGGATTGCAACTCAGCTCCTGAAATTCTATGGAAGATCGTACTCCACTTAAATAGCCTTGGTATATGAGAGAAAAAGAACCTCATTTCCTTCCTTCTCCTTCTTTTTAATTATCGGTTATCATAGCTTTCACTTACCTTGATTCCAGAAAAAAATTATCAATATTTGTGTTCTTTAAGGATACACATGACACTGCTTCCTCCTTCTAAGTATAGAAGTAGGTATGTTGGTATCTGGTCTTTAACTTCTGCAAATCACTTAAGTGCTTCTGCTGTGGGATTCTTTGGGCAACATTTGCTGTTCACCATGGGAAACAAAACAATGTCAAACAGCACACCGTAGGTAAAAGAACCCCACCACCCAACACGTCCTTACATTGCTGGCCATGTGCTGAACAACTATCTGGCAAAAAAGGGGTTACCTTGTCTATTATGAAAAATCATTGCCAGGGAGCAGAACTTCTAGTGAATTGTTAGACAGATTAGCTGATGGTTAATCTTACTTGACATTTAAAGCACTTGAAGGTAAATTTAGTGTTCACCTGCCCTAAAGTGTACTGCATGAATATGCTTTACATATCTATTCCTGTTCAAACTAGTAGCTTTAATGACTGGAAGATATCCAATACCTGGCACAAAGAGATATCAGGTAGAAGAAAGGGAAAGATAAACATGCATGCCCTGAATCTAAAGCTTTACAATTTTCTCATACTGAAACACATATTCTGTTATTTCTGGATGATCATCTCATCCTGCTACAGATATACTGTTGTTAACCTATAAATTCTGCTGCTATATATATATATTTTTTAATTTCCAAGCTCCATATTCTGCTGCCCTTCAGTTATGTGTGTAACAGACAAACACAGGCCTGTATGTGGCTTACACAGGGTGCAACGCCAAAGCAAACTTCCGATCCAGCAAGAACTGTAAAGGAAATGGTAAAGAAATTCCTGCAGCCCTCTCCTCACGGTGGTGTCCCCAAAGCCACCCTGCTGCACACGTAAGTCAAACTGCCAAGGATCCCGCTGCTCCTCATTGCCACTGCATCAGTGACCTCCTTGGGAAGCGCAGCCGAAGGGAGGAGTGGATGCAGCGCGCGGATGCGCCGGGGACTGCAGGCTCTTTCTGCTGCGAGCGCCGCAGGAGCGGGGAGGATTTAAGAGGTGTGTGTCAAGGCACCCTATCCCTTTTGCTAGGCCCTAATCGAGCGTGCTCTGGCCTTCAGCCATCTACACCGCTGGGACAGAGATCAAAATGAATTGTCATGTCTCTTTCAGGAGGGAAATATTATGGCCTCTCTCTCAATACAGGCTGTGACCTTTCAATTTATGCTATCAGTTTACTCAGTGCTTGCTCTGTGGTTCATGATTAACTCGGAAGAGTTAGATCACACTCTTTCCAGACCCTCAGAAAGGAACTTCTGTTGACTATTAGAAATCCCTCATGCAATAAAAGTGCACATAGTGTGGCTATATAAGCCATCTTTCAAAGTTACTTCTGCTCAGTAATGAGGTAGCAATTCTTATCTAGAAGCTTCTTTTTTTTAGGTACTATTTATGAGAAGACAACATGCAAAACAGACAGCTGATGATTAATAAATATGACTTTGCTTCCATAAAGAAAAACTGTCTAATATAGGGTGTTACAGCTCTCAAACATTAATTAAGCATTCTTGTGTAGTCCATAAAAGCTGCATTTCAATTCTAACTATAAAGAAGGGTAAATTGAGATCAAGAGATGTCAAGAAAGTTGCTGGCATCTTCCTACTGAGCCACTAGCCGACTCACAGAAACCTCCCCCCTACTCCTATAACCACAGTAGCGCAGATGCTTCAACATGTTCTAGAAAAAGGCAGCCCTTTAAAGGAGTTTCACGCAACTACCAGAATAACATGCACACTTTGAAGAGGTGAAAGTCTCCCGCCCAGGCAGTTTTCCACTTTCAGAGGTTAAATAATCTGGGTTATTTTCTGATACAGCAGCAACTCTAGCTCACTTCAGCTAAATCAAATTTGATTAGCTTACTTAATACTTCTTTACCTTTCCAATAGGAAAGGGTGGTTAGCTGACTGCAGAGCTTAAGTAGCTAAAACAAGTGGAAAGTTTTTAAGAAAGAAGTATGAGATTGTCACAGATAAGTGCATGTAACCTTATAGAGATGTATCACAGATTCTTTAACTCCCAGGGCCTTACAGTTTCTTAATGCCATTACAAGCCTAGCTTACTGCTCATTTTACTCCAGTAGGACCTGACATAATTGCTCTCACTGTATTGCCTGCTCTGCCTTAAATTCAAGACAATTCCCTTTCATCACTCTGCAAATCACTCAAGTCCTCCAGACCCCTCAGCTGGGGTCTGTTAGCAACTGCAGGAATCGCTAAGAAATGCTTAGGCCAATTAAAGGCATCACGCTAGCCCCTTGTTTGCTCAAGGAAAAACTAGAGAAATTAAGCTTTTGAGCCCTGCTCACACTGCTTCTCTGATTTTAACTGCCTTTAAAACTCATCCTATGATTTGGAAATCAACTCCAAATGAAAATGTGCCTGGAGGAATTTCAGGATATCCCCAGACACGGGGACAGGAAGGGATCAAGGGACAGATTCTTAGATGATGTACTCTGAAGTATCTTACTTACTAAAGCAAGGCACAAGAGTGCACACAAGCCAAAGACCTTGATCATGGACTACAGACTTGGGAAAATGGAGGGATTAGTCCCATGTAACAGGAAACAGTTAAATTCCAGAGTCTGATGAAATTCAGGAACAGGAGAACTCACCTAGCTTACCCTAAGGCTTTAACCCCATTTTAAGCACTACACTGGTCAGCAAAACATATAGCTTTTTAATTTGTTATTTTAAATGAAGCACCTCCATGAGAAATCCTTCATTTGCAAGAAGGAATGGGAGTAATTCAGTAACATTATAAATCTTCAAGATAATAATTTCAGTCTTTGCATTTCTATGCAGAATTTCAGAGAATAAAGAAAATGCTTTATGCATTCCGAGTGTCACTATTGTCCTCACTTTTAAATTATTCTTTTTTATTTTTGTAATAATTCCCATCTAACAGTATTACTGTAGCTTCTTGTCCAGATCTCCCTTTGGAGGCTTTCTGACAACTTAACATCCTTTTTCAATTTCCCTACTTATGCATATACATCTTTGGTTCAGATAAGAGAATTTGCTAATGGACTGCAACTAAGATCCATTCCTTCCAAGATTCCCATTTCCAAGATGCATAGTCTGATGCAAAACCTAAACTACTATTTGCCAGGACTGTCTGCAGGGAACAGACATGTGATAATCAACTCAAAATTTACACTAACACTTTGGATTATATACTTAATTTGTGTACAAAAGAGGGCAAAAAGTATCAGATTACATCTTTATCATAACATTTAACTGTGCACACAGTCAAATGGATAAAAGAAATTGTAAGCATGAAAGCCATAGTCACCTCCTGCATTATGAGCATTTGAGCTGCACAGGGGCAGCAATACACAACGGGGAACACGTACAGAGATATAGCTATCCACTGGTCCTGGGGTCACGCCACTTTGCATTTTACCTACAACAAAGCCGCTAATGTACCCATTTGGATTTTCCCATTCATTCCGATAACTCTGTGACACTCTCTAGCGGAAGGCAGCCACACGCCGCCCCGCTCCGCGTGCGCCGAGCGGTCACGAGGAGGCACCACCACGAGCAGGGAAGCTGGCTGAAACGGATCCGGGGCACTGTTGCATGTGTTTTGCTGCACTCTTATTTTTTAACACCACAACCAAAACACTTACAGACAGGTCCCTTCTGTTTGAAGCCCAGAGGATAACGTGGTACTGAAGCATAAATAAAGAGTGCCACTAGCAAGGAGTAACTGGCAGCAGACAAAGCCCAAGCCAGCAAACTGTCACGATCGCTCTAGAGGGTTTATAAGCTTTATCAAATCTGTGCTAGCTAATTCACTTGCAGAAGTGTACTGATAACACTGCTTCTTTTTTCTCTTGCTTTTATTATGAACAGAAAGATAGACAGGTCCTAAGGACAGATCCTTTCACAGCTCTCTCCTCTTCTGCCAGCACATGTCCCTTCTACTTCTCACAGATTACCAGATTAAACCGGGGATGCCTTTAAGCCAGAAGCATTTATTGAAATAAAAACCGATATATTTCCCAATAAAGCTTCCCCCCTCCTTTCTAACACTTACACTATGGTTGGAAGCAACATTTAAAAAAAATACATAGCTCCAATCTGTTGTTGCTTGTCCCACTTAATTTACAAGCCGCTGTGTTTTGCCCTTCCCAGTAAAGATACTGAAGTTATCATTTCTGTGTGTGGACAGAAGGAAAAGATATGTGTATATATATATGTGTGTATGTGTGTGTGTGTGTGTGTGTATATACATATATATATATATATATATAAAATATCAACAACAGTATGGCGTTTTTGGGTTCCTCATCCCCACAGTTTAGATCTAGTTTTTTGCATATTGCTATAACAATGCTAGTTTATCAGGAGCTATTGTTACACAACAACTGCCATTAATCTAAGTGACATAAATTAATATCACCTGCTGTAAATGCACAAGAAGTTTGGTTTGCACTTTTAAATTCGGTGCAAGTAGGTTCACAGATCCCAATGCTTTCCCACTTCATAAATCTACTGTTCATAATTATGCCTCTGGGGTGGAAAGGCTTTCAAAAGGAATGGCCAATTCTACCCCTTTAGGTTGGTTGCCTTGCACTGTCACTTTGGCTACATTTTTCCAGGTCTCGTTCATTATTTTTGAAAGCTTCCTCAAAGATTTTTGATGATCATCCCAACGAGTCCTGTGCACAGAGGCCTATAGAAAACTGACAAACCCTGGAAAATTCTGCCTAGCTATAAACAAATCAGCCCCATGTAATTTTAAACATGTTCCCATGAATCACTCGTGAAAGCACACTTGTTATTTTACTGCACAGTTTATCCTTATGGTGTATTTTTTAAATAAAATATTTCATCCCCTTTTGCCTCCCCTTCACTTGCCCCAGCATTCAAATTCTGTAACTAATTTAAGAGTTTTCTAATGTTTCACCACACTGCCAAAACCTTTCTTTTTGCTTGAATGTAAAAGGGAACTACTTTAATTCCAGAGAACATTGAAGTCCATCACACGACATGGGATTTTTCTTTGTGCTGACTTCCAGAAGCCTAAACTGTTGAAAAGTAGAAGCGAATGAATTCAGATTCTGTTTCACAGAAACACATTGGGCAAAAACACTGCCTGGTTTAACTCTATTCAACTCAAACTTCCATAAAATATCTTCACGTTAAATTTTAAACAAGATTTGGCTGAACTTTTTTTTTCCCCCCTAGGGAAGTTGACAAAATGAAGGTTTTGAGGTCAATTTTCTCAAAACACAAAGTATTCATACAGCTAAACTTTGGGCTCTCACTTAATCAGTTTCCCTAATGTAGAGTAACGGGGAAGAGGGATGCTCTTAGAGAGGATTCAGAGCAGAAGTTGTATTTATGTACTCAGTTACCTTCTCTAGCAGCACCTCCCTCCACTGACTACAGATTGTGTAGCAGACGAGGAACCTAAGCATTATGCCCCATTTAGAACACAAAAGTAGTGATCTCTACAGAAAAGCTTTTTACAATTAGTGTAAAAATTCTGACAGCTTACAAACTAGAACAAAAGTCGTCAGGAGATTTCTGTCAGCAAATTAAATCCTGTGATATTGTACCTGAATAAAGGAACATCAGCGTTCACTGCTTGAATGCAAAATCAGCAAGCAGGGAGGCAAAGGCGCTTTCAGAGGATGACCACACTACGAAGCAGAACTAGTCCTTTTCACCTTAAGAAATTCAAACCTGAGGTCATTTTAAGTTACTTCTTTTAGATGTATAGATAGGGAACAAAACACACGCACAGAGTATAAAACACGGCTATATATTGTTTATAATACTGCTGATTCGGATCATTATGTTCAGCTTGACTTTGCTTCTTAAAGTCTCTAAGACACTTAATATTTCAGAAGCTGTGAGGTCTTTCTGTTATAAGATACTTGCTCTAACCTACCATGTGTGCTGTGGGGATTTCAAACAATAAATCAAAATAAACATGCTAGTTTCTAGTTAAAAGGATACAATTCCAAGTAAGCTGTTTTCGCAACGCCCAGAACCTGACGCTATGGTTTAAAACAGTTTGATACACTGCATGACTGAGCACACGTAAATTGTATTCATATTCACTCAAACCACTGATTATTTTACCTGTAAGAAATATCTCTATAATTTTCACTGCTGGAAAAATCACTGGGAAATAAGTGCTGCTGCTACCTAACTGGCAAGATGTAAACAATACAATAAAACTTATACAGCACTTCTCATGCTATAATGCGTCATGACTTTTACATACAATAAAACAATAAAACACATAGCATTTATGAAATACTACTAGAAAAGATAGTTTAGCACTTTCAGTTCTGAAATTCAGAATTTCTAATAGCTGAACATGACAAGATGCACATTTGAAAAGTAGAATAATAGAAGACTATAAAAATTGAAAACTATAAAATTAGAAGACTTCAAGCCACACTACAGATAGCTATATAAAGAGATAGTGTGTGTGACCATAGGCAACTGCTTAACAAGCCTAGACCAAAGAGCAACTTGGGTACTCTCACATTTTGAGAAAGTGAAAAATCCTAAAGAAATGAACACTTTCTAAAATTTGGTCCAATCTCCCTTTGGTCCAGAATAGCAGAATAGCAAATGCTAGCTTAGTAAGAAAGGAAACATAATCAGAAATAGAAGATTTAAACTGCATTATGCCCCACACGGGCTTAAGGCTGTTTCTCAAGAGCTCATCGAACAGGACTCCTTCTCTCAGAAGTCATCAGGTAGACCTGAAAGTGCATATTAAAACTGCAGTCAACTTTGAGTACTATCACAGGTTAGCAGCATTTTAAACATGTCTCAAAAAACGAAGAATGTGCTAAGCTAAGCTTAGTTTTAGGAATAAGACTGGGCAAGATAGTCACCAAAAGGAAAAATCCATAGAACTAAATAACTATTCATACACACACATACACACATATATTTTGGTCCTACATCAAAATTAAAAATCTTAACCTCATGTTTACAGCTCAAAGCACAGGATTATAAGTACCTTCA
>VZSV01000008.1:8687273-8703302 GCA_013398735.1 Nothocercus julius | reverse complement strand
TCATTTATACTACCTGAAGACATCTGTAAAAAAAAAAAATCCAAATCTAACTGAAAAAGAGCTTATACCTATAAAATATTGCAGCATCTTTAATACAAATCTAAAGATTTCCATTTGTGTGCCACCAGAAATGACATGAAATCAAAAGATTTAAGTAATTCAGGTGATGTCCGTACAGAGAAAGAAGGGAGGGGGGCGAGTATATTGGCATGGCTTCCTCTGGAAAGAGATCCAAGAGAGTTCAAGGAAAAGCCAGCCAGAGTAGCAGAGGGAGTGACACTGGAGATTTCTGGTTTGAGCAGTGAAAGTGCAATGGGGAGTCTGAACTCATAGGTGAAACCTGTCACATGTGGTATTTGAATTAAGATAGATCTAAAGGGACAGCACCATTTACTTGTCAGGTAATTTAGGAGATAAACCTTATTATAGCCATCTACCCAAACTGGAGAACTGTATAAGGAAGAGGGATCCTCCCCTTCTCCCACAAATAACAACTCTCTGCATAGGGAAATACATTCACAGACAACAATAAAAAACAGACAGAAAAGAAAAATAGACTGCTTTTCTAGTTAAATTCAAAGCTACATTTTTGGAGTTGAAAATATTTTCTATAAACTATAGGCCAAGGTATGCTTAACCAAGAAAACCATTGAATTTTCACATGAATTCTTCTCAGTTAAGAACCCAAAATACTTTATAGGCCATCTGGGAACACTTCCCAATTCCAAATTTAGGGTTCAGTAACAAATCCTACAAATAGTCTTTGTGTGTGAACACTTATTTTTCTTGAATTCTTACTCTCTTGAATTGAATTTCATTGAAGTGAAACCAAAACGATTTTGTCTATGAAGGAAGCAAAAGTGTGGGATCAGAAACCTGGCAAGCCTAAATGCCATAGTTAGGGTTGGAGGGCCTCTTAGAGGGCATCCAAAAACTTCATTTTGCAACCTTTCTCTACATATACTCTTCATCCACACTAAAATACCTATTTTTGAAAACTCTCTTTAAATTAATATCAGAGATGAAAAATCTAAGTTTTAGGACATGCTGAGAAATAAAATCTGGTTACTAAGGTACAGGCTTCATACATATCAGCATGCCATTTGCATTCAATCTCACTACTGCATTATCAATAAATATTGCAAAAAAAGAAAAATATTTATTTTTTTCTAGTTAGTTATAAATAAAGTGTCTTTCTGACAATTTTAAAAGACACTGGCAAAAGGACTGGGAATTGCATGGGAAGTTACACGCAGAACTCTCTGGATTAGCTTAAGTCTTGACAAACAGAAACTTGAGCACCTAACAAAATCTTTTCTTCTTCCTGAAGAAGAAAACTATTTGGAGTTGTGTACACGTAAAGTTGTTTCTCTCCTCAGTACAAGCCCCAAGAGTGTTTAATGGTTTTTGCTAAGTATGACTGAAAGAAAACCTTGCCTGAGGGAAATGATCCTTCCTTGGGTATGTACAAGGGTTGAAACAGCTTGGTCAATGAGTGACCATCGCATATGAATCTAAAACTAATCTCAAAAAGCCTGAGGGTACCCAAAGCTAGCTTAGTCAAGTAGTCATTTTTTCATGTGCTCTGAGCTAAATATGTTGCCTATAAAAGACTCCCTGTACACCTCAAAGCAAATGTTTTTTCTCTCATTAAAAAAGAAAAGATTTAAAGAAAGTTTTGAGGAGGAAAGGTGTTGTATAACAGCAAACAAAATAATTACATGATAGAACAAGCACGCACTAACTTATCGTTAAAATAGGATTCAATTCTCAAAGTTGTTCAGAAAAAGTCCACTTAGGCAAAACTAATTTCCATTAGACTACTCCTGGGCTTAAATTTGTGGGATCAAGTCCCTTATTGCTCACTATCCTTAAATTGTTTAAAATTACAGCTATTTTCCTGATACATAATTGAAGTTTGAGATAATCATTCTAGTTTTTAAACAGTTCTCCTAAACAAACTGAATCTCTGCACTCCCATCACCAATTGTCTCAGCTATGCAGGGAAGAAAGAATGTGCAAAACACATGTTTTAAATGGGATATAAGTTGACTAATTTACCTGGGAACCTGAAGTAATTAATGCCCCACTTCAGTTCATCATGCCATCTGTCAGTATTTCCATCTAGCAAAGTAGTGTCCTCAACCTCCCAGGTTGATTTCACTCCATTTTTAGTGGCAAACCATATTATCTACCTTTCACTGAAGGATTCAGGGGTCAGAGGATGCCAGTTACCTGCTTGCTACTTCATTTTAGCCCATCCTGTTCTGCCTTTAGGGCCTATACCTGGAATCATTGGGAAATGAACCCTATTAAAAAAAAAAACAAAATCTGTAAAAACTATTAATACTTTACTATTAATAACAAATGGATCATTTCTCCTTCTCCTCCCATCCACAGCCAGCATCCAGTTCTCCTTCCAATACTGGCTATGGTCAGAGAGATGGATCATATTGCCCATAACTGAAATCCCCAAAATGCTGTTCTGGTCACAGACTTGTGCATAAATACCGATCTCAATACCAACATCATCTCAGATCCACTCAGCTCAGAAGCTGGAGGAACAAATGATGTGTCAGCCTGTGGTGCTGATTCACTACATTGAATCCATGGTTTCAAACACCCTGGTCCCAGAGAAACCAGAGCATTCCCTACTGCTGACCTGAGCTCCACTTCAAACAAGAGGGAGGGTTAAGAAACCGTTGTCCTCTTTTCTCATCAGTCCAGAAATTCTGCCTTTGAAGGTGCTGAATTAGCATTCTGCATATATAACCTAATCCTTACAAAACTAGGGAAAGTTTTGCTTTATCTTCATCACCTGAAACCATAGGAAATGCACAGACCTAATTTTTTTTTTTTTTTTTTGAGTAATTAATTGCAATAATGAACACGGTCCAGTGCAAAGCTGCAGCAGACTGAGGAAAGGCTCTGTGAGCAAGGAGAAGAGATGGGGTGAGAGAATCTCGGAAAAATATTAAGTCCCCTGAGCACCACGGGATGTGCAATTTTCATTGTGCTCTGAGATGCAGTTGTGTGGCCCTGTTGGTTCTATTGATCACCACAGGTCTTTCCTAATAGAGTTACAAGACATTTTCAGTTGCAGACTTAGAAACCTGTGGGAAATGGGATCCAATCATCTGCTGCTATGTTTCTGTAAGGCCAGCTCTGTCTTGTTGCTCCTGCTCTGTTGGGCTTTAAACACAATGCCAGCATACCTACAGCTAGGAAGCAGGGAACAGAGATTGTGTTACCACTGGTTATGAATTTCTGTGAAACAAGAGCCAAACCTTTCTGATCATTTACAAAATTCATCTATTTTTCTTCTTATTTTTCATTGCTATAGAACTGCACTTCCCATTTCCAACAGTGCTGTGAATGCGGAAAAAAAAAAAGTCAGGAGCATTAAGTAGTATTTCATGTTTTCTTGCCACACTACTACACAGAGTAACGAATGAATAGAGAATACTTTTGTCCTACTGAAGAGAAAATACTGGAAATACTCACAGAAATCTCAGTGAATTAAACAATTCTTTGAGCAAAAAACCCAAGGCAATGCAAGTCTGAATAAGTATCTAAATTTCAGGTTCTTACCTGGATCAAAAAACCCTATAGGCAG
Source organism: Nothocercus julius (assembly GCA_013398735.1). NCBI lineage: Eukaryota > Metazoa > Chordata > Aves > Tinamiformes > Tinamidae > Nothocercus > Nothocercus julius. The sequence continues at coordinate 8,699,686 of VZSV01000008.1, read as the reverse complement.
TCCTCTTTTGTTTATCATAGCATTAAGAGAGAATAAAAAAGGTAGAGTCAACTTCCACATTTTATTTTTTTTTCTACTGAAAACTTAACACAGACAAACCACTTAGTACAATCTACAACCTGCAAACTAAAAAAAAAAGGTTTTAAAATAAAAACTAATTTCCTCATGAAATATTCTTAAGGGCCATTTCTGTCATATAAAATGGCTATCTAGTTTTCAGAAAAATAATCTAAGCAAACATGCAAATACCAGGTCTGCTCCAGCAAAAGGTGGAAAGAATTCAACTTCTGCTGGCATGGCACACAGTTTATGGAGCTCAACACCTTGCATAATCAGGCCTGTCACTGCTCTCCCAAGTCAAAAGGAAGACTCCTGTAGGTTGATGGGGAGTTAACTCAGGATTCAGGAAAGAACAGAAAAATAGGCTGCGAATATGGGAAAAGGTAAAAGAACTCTCGCATGTATGTTTATGGACACGCTGAAGAAAGAAGTGGTAGAACTGTTCGTGGCAGGATTTCTCTTCCCGAAGCAGAGATGTGACTGACTACAGGGATAAAATACAAGTTTATCATGAAAACGTAGTAAAGGGCATTTGATTTTCCCACTTAGGCTTCCACTCTCTTCCCTCCTGTGATGTACATTCATCAAAGCAGCATGATGAACCTGAGATTAATGGCACCCTTGCACAGCTAAAACACTTCCATGTTTGATTTCATAATTAAGATTTCTATACCATAATAGCTTAAGCATAAATATTGCATCATAATCTGGAGTCCTTCCCTAGAAATAACACAACAAAATGCATGCAAATGAAAATGCTTATAAACTAAAAAATGTACTTGATTACAACACAGTAATTAAATTACTGCATTGAATCCAGTGAAGTTCACCAAGATGCTAGAAAACAGTACGGTATGTATTTCACTCAGTAATGCATTATCTAAAGAGACTGTATGAGCAAAAGGGGAAAAAATGCACCACTCCAAACCAAAAGAATGAAGCACAGCACAAAAGAACATACGAACATTTAACAGCCCAAAGAGGATGATATGGTCCATGAAGACCTGCCCTCATAACCTCAGGAAATACAAATCAATCTGTGTTTCATCATCTGAAACCTGAACTTCTAGCTAGTAGCTCTCTGCTATTCCCTCTTCTTCAAAAACTCCTCCTTGAACTGATTTACACTATTTGCTTCTACTGCTGACTTCGGCAGTTTGTTCTGGACCGTATTTCAACTACCCTTTGTGTAAAACTGTTCTGTCTGAATATATCGGAGTCCCTAAATTCTGGTACACATATTGGAGTGGTTACAAAAGTAATTTTAGTGCGGCTGGCAGCTCGCCTAACTTGTGGTGCCATCTCTCCTCCCCTCCCTCAGCTAAACAGTTAATACTTTGCCATCAAAGCCAGGGGGCCACAAGGAGAGCCTGCTCAAGCCAAACGCCAAGGGAGACACCAACTTCAAGTTACCGTGTATTTGCAGGACACTCTGGCCATCGCAACCCTTAGAAAGGGACCAAATAGTTATGTGCAAAGAGTAAGCCAATAAAGAAAAACAGGATATTTACTATGATAAAAAATTTGATCACACTCTCAGGCCTTTTATCTGCTTTCCACAGAAATTTTTACAGATAACTGTTGGTAAAAAACAGAAATTTTCAGAAAAAAACCTTACCGTAAGTTTTGTATGTTCATCCTGAAAACTCAAGAGAGTCCTCCAGGAAGAAGGAGTAATACAATGTAATTCAGCTGGCTATGTATTCAGTGTGAATAATGAATATTGGAAGCTGTATTTATAGCAAACAGTTGGCAAACTATCCATATGTCCAAAATACATTTACATAAGCCATTTATGAAAAAGTTGAATGTAGAGATCAGTGAAAACTGAACTTTATTCACTTTTTCATTTTGAATTAAAAAGGGGAGTAAATTTGCTGAACCCTCAACTTCAGCTGTGAAGCTGATGACGAAGTGAGCTGGAAGGATACAGCAGATGAATAGCTGCCTCCACATCTTGAATAAACAGTCAGCTGATCTTCTACGATAAACACAGGATTCTTAATTCTTCTGAGAATCCTCTTTTGAGGATCTGCATTTTCTAAAAGATATTTGCAAGTGTCTTTTTAAATCCACTTTTGTACATGAACTAAGGTTAGGAAAGAGACAGACCATCTATCAACTGTGCTCTAACTTTCAAATGAAGGTGACATTTTTCCCAGTCAGAGCAACTTTCAACAGGAATATTTTTGGAAATTTAGAAAATCTCTTTGATGTCAGAAAAACTGTTTCTCACATTCTTTTGAAGAAGACAAAAGGTCAATGTTAATTGCAATATGTTGTAAATCATACAGATTACTTTCAAGAAAATATTTAAGGAGATATCTTATATGTGACATTCATTCTTCAGCCAGTCAGACACAGATGAGGTTTAATTTATAGAGAATTAAAAGGCTAGAAGTCTCTTGCAAATACTGAATTTAATGAAATTCTTCTTTTTTGTTACCCATTTACAGATATCATCTTTTTTTTTTTTAACTTATTTACAGAGAAAAATGTATTAATCATCACATGCAGAGTCGCAAATTCAGCAGAAACATAAATTATCAGCCCTAAATCTCAAATTCTTTCAAAGCATCTGTAAAGCTAAAAGTTTTGAATAGCTCTGATAGAACAAATGGACAAGAAAAGATAATGCATCTTTTCAAACACAAACCTGCAAAGATGTTATGCTCAATTACTCTGACAAAAGATTTGAAAACCAACAATATCCCCTGTGGAATATCACTGCTAAACTAGAATGCTAAATCAACAGCTCAAAGTTAAGCAAGAATAACATAGCATAAGCCACCTTAAATGCATGCTATCCTTAAAACTAGAATCCATATGGATATTTATCAAATGACTATTTCTACTTTCACAGAAGGAAAAAAAAAGTACTTGGGGCAAGTGTAAAAGGAATAAAAGCGGACATCACCTGGAAGGCGGCTGGGACTGGGCAGTCAGTGCCAACTGCTGGTCCTCTGGGGAACGTAGAAGGCTGTTGCACTGGCTAACAACACTATGGAGAACAGTTTTGAGGTTTATCTTTGGAGACAACAAGAGTCTAGCTAAGGAGGGAGGCGAGTTTGGGAAGTATGTAGGAGCAGCGCAGCTACGGTTCACGTGCCTGGGGCCAGTAGAAGGTTACCGTACAGGGGTGAGGACTGCTAACATGCTGCTGGGAAAGAGGGCGCAGGAATCTCAGCAAAGCCACATTGCAGTGGTATTTTCCACCCTGAAAGAGGAGGAAAACAAGCCTGTTTTATTTTTCAAGGAATGCTTTCAGCCAAGCTGCAGAGCAAGCAGGGTCCGCATGAGAGCAAAATGCTCCATCTGCAGAAAGGAACTGAGATCCATCCAGCCACCTACTGAGGGATCAAGGCATGGAAACGATGGGGGAGAGAAGCTTTCCAGGCAGCTGTCACTAACAGCCCCGTTCATCATTGCATCACCGTAGATGTTTGGGAGGCCAGTTTCATTTGGGACACGGCTACCCAGACGCTGATGTTGAGTAACTAGGAATGGAATGTGGGCTGTTTCTGAGGGAAGGGGATGATGTTGCCAAAAAAGCACTAAGAATACGAGTCCAATTTAGGCCAGTCAGTTCTTATTATCTTCACAGTGATGGCAAGTCCTTAACTCAGGCACTAATTTTGTCTGTACAGAAAAAAAGACGATCGTCTATCTGAATTAGAGGCCTAACATACAAGGCTGCTGCACATGTCGCAGGGCAGGTCTGTGACCAGAACAGCTTCCACACACAGTAGGTGGATCTTAGAAATCTCGAGTTGCTGTCCTCAAACAGAACCATTAAGGTTGCATGTAGGACTGGGAAAGAACTAAGAAAAGGCAGCATAATTGTGACATCATTTTAATTTACCTATTCTAGAGCTTTTCCCCTGAGTGTCTGAGGCCTGAGACCATTAAGACCATGCCAGGTTGCTCACAATCGCTGCGGTTCTGCGTGGGACTCAAATAGACACATTCCCCAATTTATGAATACCAAAGCTCAAAATGACAGCTGGTAGAGAAGTTTCATTTCTAAATTATTAAGCAAAAGTGATTTGTCTAAGAAATTAGAGACAGTTACTAAATTACTCCAGTGAACAGTATTGATTGACAAATACATTCCTAAAAATCAGAAGTAAAATTAACTGCACTTACTGCATCAATCAGCGACACTGCAGAGTTTGAAAGTACAGTATGAAGGATGAATAAATGCTATGAAAGCTAACAGCAGAATGTAATTAGGATATTACAATATTTGTAAGTTACATTTTGTACGAGAGTAACAGATCCTCAAGTTAGAAACCCTTGTGTCAACCAGAGCAAGTAATTACCCTAAAACTTTTTTCAAAAAGTTCAAATGCTAAGGATACACCTATCAATCAAAATCAAATTAAGAGGGCTTATGGCAAATGACTCAAAGCAATACAATTTTACTTTTCTAAAGAGATTTATTTATACAGTGAGATTCAGAATGTCTCAGATTTACACACACACTCTCGCAATATGGATTTCCTAGGCTTCAAACCTTCAGTGCAATAACCTTTGCCCTGGGCTGAGATAAGCGTATGTCAGCACTTATAAAGAAGGCTCTTTCTAGCTGTTCAGTTCAGTATAATAAGCCTCTTCCTCTTTCAATGATTTTTATTTTTATTTTTATTTTTTAATTTTTTTCCTGTTTTAAAGTCCCTTTCCTTTAATGCAGGTTTTTCACTCTGTCTTCCTCCTCTTCCATAGTTCTACCTCCAGGTCTAGAGCAATTCCCAGGACACTTCCCCAAGAGACTCCTCTAAGGAAAATTAGAATATTTCCCTGGAATACATTGAAGACTAAAAAGGCTCGTCTGGAGGGAAATTAGCAGTTCTACTGCCTAGGATTACACTGGAGATGTAAAAGAACCACAGTTCTACTTTCTCTGCTAATGCAAAATATGATGCATTAACCCACGAAAGAGCACTGTACTAAAGGAGAAATCTACAACTTCTGCTCTGCCTGTGATGATGCTGGAGACGTCTGTCCTACAAGTGACAAAACCCTGTGCTGGAGTCAATAGTCCCAGCTAGAGACACTCCACAGGTGCCCTTTTAAAAAAAAAAGGTCCCCCAGTAAACATTTCTGTTTCCACATACACGTGGAATGCCAACATACACATGCACACAAAAAAAGTTTTGTTTGCTAGCTTCTATTATTATGATCATCATTATGATTGCCTTTCTGGATTTAATAATCAGACGCATTAAAATCACAGTTCTCAATGCCATCCCATTTATTGCCTACCTTGCAATTAACTTCTTTGATCCCCAAATAGTAACTTATCCCTGAAGATTATCCCTAGAAGGTCTGCTTCTTTACAGCCTTCAAAATCTCACATGTGTTGTCCTTTCTTCTCCTATTCATAAAAAGTGTTATCAGTAAATTACAGAGAGGCCAGAGATGATTAGATTGAAATATTACAGAAAGACTCATGCAATATTTCCATACATTTTTTTAAAAATATTACCATTGCCCAAGACAGGTAAGCTATTGTGCTATGCTCAATACTCTTCTATGAATAGAAAAGGCATCCAAAATACAAAAAGATGATCATATTCTCTACTGTACACCTTATATACTGACTGTTTCCCTCTGAACAAATGAAAAGAGGAATTATTAGCAGAGCACTGAAGGGACATGCTCGGTTAGTTAACAAACAAGGCACATTTACTTCGTTAGGCCACTCTGTCCATGGATACCTGCATCCCACATCTCCATAATCAGGATGACAAGGAACAGGACTACTTCTACTTGTTATGAAGCTTTCTGGATCACTGGAGTTAATATTCTGAACCTTGATGCACAGATTCTGCCAATTTATGTCCAGGCTTGTAAAGACTGGAATGAGCAGCCAAACTCGCACCTGGCAAGTCTGAGAGCCCAGGCTGCACAGTATCTATGCTAAAGGTATAAATAGCCAAATTCCTTATAATTTCCTATTTAGTAAAATAACGTAGTGGTTGTGAACCAATATTGCTGAGATAAGGGCAGACAACGGAGAGCCAGGCTTCTTCAAAACTGTCAGCAGTCAAAAAAAAAAATAATAATAATAATAAAGAAAGAGGAGTCCTTTTGATTCTTTGTTTAATCTTTTTCCTCATTACACTTCTCCCCTCTGCAACAGTTAAAGCTCTTATGATGAACCAAAAATGCAAATATATATCAAAGGTCCCCATCTATGTCCCTGGGTGCCACACTGTCATCCAGGTAGGAGTTGGCATTTGGCCCATGGCCCAGTTCCACTGACCCTTTTCACCTGGGGCAAGAGGAATAGCCTGCTAGATCAACAAAAGCACCGTTCTTTCAGATACTCTTTTTCTCTGCCACCTCCTGTGACTCAACCGTGTACTTGTGCAGCACTAATGAACTGCGCTAGTATTATTCATTCTGCATATGCCTTGCAAATCCACTACTCTACTGCATATAGGACTGCTACACTTTACTAGTGCAGTACTATAGACCTGAGTACGCATCACAAAAGACTGGTGTTTCCAGAATATACAGGATTTTACAAGTGCTGAACAGTTGTCCTGAATATTCCCTATATTGTCAGGCAGCACACAGTGAGTTCTGGCGTAAGAGGTGCGGGATGATGAGGGGTGGCACTAGCTTGGGGTCCCGAGAAGGCAAATGGCCCACTTAGCAATAAGGGTTAACCATTGCAGTCCAAATAATTCAATTTACAAGAGTGCAAATCTACTACTGCAGAATATAATATCATCCTAACTGTGTCTATCCTAACCCACTGATGACCTCAGGGAATTTTTCAAGAATATTACTTCTATTTTCTGTCCCTTCATCCCTAATGTATACGGGCAGACTCGGCTATGTCTGCAACATGAGAAGCCATTATGTCTTGAGAAAAAAAATGACCACTCCCATTATCTGAATGCCAAACTTCATATATTCAGTTCACCAATAACCCACACTAGCCTTTCAGCTAAGCTAGTAAATGAGGTGGGCTCAGACCTCTGGAGTTACTAGGATAGACATAACATTTTTTTGTCAACTACACTACGAAATCAAGGCAAGAAAAACATAACTGACATGCTAAAATATGAAAAACTGCCATTATATTTAACGTGTTTCTAACAAAGAATATTACATTTATTATCATGAATAAATTCACAGATATAACATCCTTTAGGCATTAGGCTTTATTTTTCTATATAAAATAAATATAGCTGGAGTATAAGATTATGACTTCACCACTATTTTATAAAACTATTTAATTTAAACAGCGATGCCTATTCACCTGATACTATAAAACTGGAAACAGAGAGAAACATCGAATTATTGTAAAACACAAACACTCTGTACATGAAAACAACACAGGTAGACATCCTCATGAAACTGTTGGGTTTTATCACTGTTTAATGATTTGTTGCACTATTTATAGGATAAACAATAAATCTAGCATGATTCATCATACTATCCAATAAATCATGGGACAAATCATTAGGCAGAGTGATAAAATCAAGTGTTTTAGAAATAAGTTAATCTATGATGCCAATGTGCAATCTAAACAGTTGCTTAAAACCTCTATTTACTAATCATTTTTACATAAAGAAAGACTGATGATTATGTAGATTAAATGTGTACTTATTCCTATAAGCAGTAGATAATCACATGTTCTGTGCTGGTCTGTTTAGAGAGACAAAAAGAAAAATCCACTGTGAAAGTCAGTCATATCATTTTGATTATATTGGGAAACTTATGAAGGCTTTTGCAGCATTTCTAAGACTGCTTTAGATTTTGGTGACGAAATAGTTAATTAAAAGCATGTCACAAGGTTGCTAGACAGATATTTTAGCTATGAATTCCCATAATATCCTAATTAACAATTTCATTAAGATGTGATGGCTGGTTCTAATGCTTCTTCATTCTTAAGTCTGAATATAACCTCGTACTCGTTCTCATTTGTGACAACTGTGTTTATAGCTTCCCTACCCATAGAGCTTCATGGCACTTTGAATTATGCTCAAGAGTATATGGGCATCACGTCACATTTGTGTGCCTGATATCATACATGACTAGCTGCGCTCCAGCCAGGGTCCTTAATGTACATTCTACAGATGGACTACCCTCTGAATGCTTAGCCAGATATTAAGTTAAATCTTTTTGGAGTCAAGCTTGTTTCACATCAGTTACACAAACATATTGGTTCCTTTAAAAGGACAAATGCACTGAGAGCAAGACAGGGAATCTAGGTCGGAAATCTAGGAAAATCATTTTAAATTTCAGTTCAGCCTTTAAATTTGAAAGTCTCTTCTTTGGGAATTATTGTTATCTGAAAGAGGTTTGTTTTCATTTGCTTTACCCCCAAAGTGAAGCAGCTGAGCAATATTTATCAAGAAATATGTAAGCAGCATAGCTGGCTTAACGATAAAAGAAACATAAACAGCAAGGCAAGCTCCTTCCTTCTCACTTTCTGTTTTGTATTAAAATGCAACAAAACTGACAAGGTAGTGACAAACCAACATGATATTTCTAGTCCAGGTTTTTCTCGAAACAAAACAAAAAAATGTTAACATTTGTATGCTACTGTCTATCTATCTATCTATTTATCACATTGGGACTATGTCATACATAATGTACCTTCTTGATAAGGCTAATCTTGAGAGCAAGGCATTTTCCTCTTACTGAGGAATACGTTTGAGTAACAAAAGCATCTGTAATTAGGGCTGTGACCAACCGTTTACTTGTCAAGTAGAGTTGGGTGAACAAGCCCCGCCAAGCTCACCAAGTACGCTGGGGAAAGGAAAAGGAGGGGTAAGCCTGGTGCTGGGAGGGGATTATATCAGAGACTGAAGGCAGCAGAGGGGATACGGTTGGCTCTTCCTTGCTTTTCATCTCAATCCATACAGCATGTTTTGTAAACAATGTTTGCAAGATGGGCTGGAGAAAAGGGACAGCACTTTGAGGCTTTATACTCTATAGATGGGGATAATTTGTTCGTGGCTTTATTTGTTTTTTAATGTGCAGGTGTCCCATACATATAAAATGTAATAACCAAGAGCACACCAGAATCATATGTCTCCAGTCCCTTGTTATTCTTTTAGAACCTGCTTATCTTTTGCTTCACTTTTTGCTGATGACACATAAGGTCAGATTTTTAAAGGCACTTAGATGTCTCATTTTATTGAAATCAATGGGAGCTAGGTGCTTAAATACCTTTGAGGAACTAGCCCTTTAATGTTTATTAACAATGCCTCAGATGAGGGTACATCCCAGAAAACATAATAATTGCCTTCCTTTATTAACTGTGGTTTGTCGAGATAAGATAAAATCAAGTCCTCAGACTCATCTCCTCTCAATGATTTCCTAAATGAGATCAGTTCCCACTTACATCCTGAATGACCAAGGGTGACTAAATCAGAGCAATGAAGTACATTTATGTCCTTGAAACTCAAATCATCTTCCAGGCACTTCTCTCAGTATTGCTGATTCTTATGATATTATTGAGTCTCAAAACGTTTGGTGTTTTTCTTGAATACCCAGCTATAATCATCTTAACAAAAAAAATTTCCTTTTTCTCTTTTAATAAAAATGAAGTGCTTTTTTTTTTTTTTTCCCTTTTTTTTTCCCCTCCGGGAGTTTAGACACTTACATATCTAAGGGACTAGAGATAAAACAAGACTATTTCCTTGCACTTGAGAGGCAGAGCTCAGAGTCCTCCAAGTTAAACAAGAGATGCAGAATACAACTAGCATTTCTGGACACAGACGTTCGAAAGTCAGGAGAAAAGGATTCTAGTAGAGGCCGTCAGATGATCAGCAGGGAGAAGGAAGCATGACCTATACTGAGCCTCCTAATGCTTAAGCTCATGAGTCCCAGAACTTCCCCTTGTCCCCAGAGAGAAAAGCTTACATCAGGGCTCACTTCTGTCTGCTGCTTAACTAGGGACATCCTAAGGGTATCTGTTTTCTCCTTGGGCACTTTCTCGTCCTATTCTCCACTATCCCCACACACTGTCGTCCTCTCACAGGCAACAGAAATAAGCTGTCAGTAGCAGGCCATCAAAATACTGCAGTCTGAGCAGCTAATTTTGCATTAGGCTCGGCAACAAGGGCCAACACAAAGAAGCGTGCCTGCTCCTCCTCTCCTGGCTCCCATCCCTGATGGTAGCCTGTAAGCAAACTATGACGTGCGACTTCTGACAGACCAGGAGCTCAGCTTGCTCTTCCTTTGCCTTGATTTATTTTCCTCCTATAGGGTCCCCCATGGGCTATGAGCATTGGACACTTGTATCCCATGAGGTGTCCTTAGAGCAGTACCAGCTGTCAGAACAGGGAGGAGTGAGTTCTTTCATTTTTTGCAAGAGACCCTCTAAACTTTTCACACTACTTGCCTGTTATCTCCAATATGGGATGTGTCTTCTTTTTTTTGTTTTGTTAGCCTAATTCTCTTTCTTCTTTGTAGAAACTCAGCTGATCTGCTCAAATTCTCACTGCACCTGAAATACATGAAACATGGGGATTATTTTTTAATCAATCCAGAACTGCTAGGGACAAGACTGGATACATCTTCCATTTCAGCAGAGATAGGTGACTCCTGGTCACAGCACCTCTCCCGAGCTCCTGTTCCTAAAGCCTGCTAAATCAATTTTAACACCCTTTCGTGTAAGAACATCATAGGCACAGCCCTTTGAGGGATTTAATTAGAGCCATGCAATCTACATAAAGCACACAGAACAGCACTACGCTGAAAGAAACCCACCCCTTACGTCCTTAAATTAAAATTCACTGGTCAGGAGCTTCTTAAAAATTAAAATTTTAGCATACTATGATTAGCAAAACAATCCCAAAAGCCATTCACAAATAAAATCACAATATTCCAAGTCCCTGCATATCCACAATGTCCGCTGAAGCCAACAGACACTGTGTCAGCTTATACACAGCACCGGGGCTATTTCATACACAAGCACTAATATATTTTTCCTGCCACTGCGCAATCCAGGCATTTTCAAAGTGATAATCAGGTCATGTGGGAACTGCATGGCTAAAATACTGAATAACACTGGAACTCTTTTCCTGTAAGTGTTTGTATAACTAGATTTCAGTGTCAGCGATTAGGAGGATATCTAAAACATCCTAAATTATTTCTAAAGTAGTACTTGTAAAAAATTTTATACTGAATTACTTTTCTAAGCATATTTTAAAAAGAAACACATTGCCATATTTTCTGTGGGCTTGAAAGCTTATGTTAAGTTTCCAAATAAGTCAATTCTATAAAGATAACATCTTTAAAAAAATGTGTTGCAAGCTAATATTGTACATAACAAATAAGTCTTAATTAAAATTTAAAATGAAATCTGTATTAGCTGATCACTTCTGATATTGAAACATTTCAAGGCGTGAATTTCAAAAGTTCTCAGGTCAACTTTTCAGGTGCCCACTACCTATAATTAGGGTAAAAATGTCAAAATCATCTATTCCACTGAAGTACAAACAGGATTTACCAGTGCTTGATGTCCATCTGTTCCTACTGTGACATTGGTGGCTTAATTTCAACAGAAGCTTAGTACCCAAAATGCTGAACTCCTCTGGGAATCTGATGTCTTTTGAGAAACAGAACCTGAGCACAGGTAGAATCTCTGCTGCTTTTAAATCTATTTCCAGGGGTGAAAGTTGTTGAAAACCTGGCCTGCAACACAGAGCATTACAGTGCCCGATGCCTTTTATCATACCCTTCTATGAGGGATACTGTAGCACACTTTTTTTTTTTTTTTGTATTTTCTTTCACACACAATTTTCTGATTACCTTGTTACCTATGTCAGCTATTCTATGTACAGATATACTGAAATCACTTAGGCCACACAAAAAAAGTCAGCTTTCATTCACACGGAATGAAAATAACCCTGAAAGATCAGTATATAGTCAGATTTGCTGACCTGTTAGCCTGTTCATTGCTGATGGAGGTAAATAACTGTAAGAATATTAACAGTGAGACCTGAGGCAGTCATAAAGCCCTACCTAAGGTGATGTGAGGTGTCATCCTATACTTTTAACCCATTATAAAGAATCAATAAAAGCCAAAGTCAGCAAAGTGAATACATACCATCTTTAAACCTAATTAAAGGTTATTTTTGTACAGATCTCCAGCACCTTTCAGCAGAGGTAATTTTATCTTCTAGTAATGATCTCTGCATGTATTCAACACTGCATACTACTGAAAGCACTTAGCTGATTTCCTAAATATTTTCTATGAGATAAGGACTTTTTATTGTGTTTTTTTTCCTGTGTTTTGATTCATATTTTATAATAAAGTAACTTTTAAAGTTCCCAAAACACAACATCATTTCTTCATTTTTCTAAGAGAAAAAAAAAAA
>VZSV01000008.1:8614505-8679505 GCA_013398735.1 Nothocercus julius | reverse complement strand
AAGAATCCCAAGAAATGCTGCACAGTCCTTTGAAAGAAATAACCTATATTGTACTTTTTACCACACAGAGTCTTTACCACACTGTTCTTCAGTAAACTAAATGCACTTGGCCATTTTAGTGATGGTCCAAGACAAAAGTTTTTAGTGACACCTGAGCAGCAAGATGCTGGACTAGGAGTAAAAAGTGATATTCTTTCTTTTGTAAATGAACAAGGAAGGAAAGAGAAAATATGCAGGTGATGAAGGAAAGCAGAGGTGCAATGAAGGGTATCATACAGGCAGAATAAAAAGAGAAAAAGGAGGGAGAGGGGAGGAAAGCATGCAGATCGATCATTTCTAAATTATTAAATGAAATAAAGTTCATAGCTGTGATGCCAGGATGCCCAGTTAAATCAGTTCGGTCAATGCTCAGATGTACGTGAAGGCAGAAATTAACATAATTAAAGTGAATCCATCTCCCCTCCAAACACATACACAGTATCTCCAGCAATGGCTGATTTAACCTATGAACGTAGCAGTTCAGTGCGATTATGAAATGGCCAAGAAACTCTAACCTGGGGGCGGGGGTTAAGCTCCATTTCATCTCAGGACATTTCTACTTTTCCCAGCAGTAGGCAAAAACAGAGGAATTGGAAGTTGGACAAAATCCTTGCATTCCCGTATGTCAAGAATGCAGGTCTACTGGTTGAACCACAACATTGTCTTTTTTCTCGAAACCACTAGTTCTAGTAAGACCTCAAAAATGCTTCTTCAAACCTTCTGGGAAACAAATAAGGTTGCACATGTTACTGAGAACACGATCCGAACACAACAGTTTGTTCTACGGCAATCAATGTTAAAATCATCTGCAAAATCTTCACAACTAGAAGGCATTCCCAAGAAGGAAAGAATGAAGATCTCTCTTTCAACTTTACAATCAAGATGAGAACTGAACTGAAAACAAACAAACAAAAAAGCCTAACACAGAATTCAGTAAGATAAAAAGCAGCAACATGTCTTTCCATAACTCAGAGTGAAATATGTTAAACAAAGCATTCTAATAACTCATAACAAGTAACTCATTAAATGATGTTTTTCCTTTTGTGCTTGTTTTTTTTAAGATTCACTTATGATCCATAAGCACTTGTTTGTCCACAGCAACATACAAAGGCCACTTAAGACCATGCAGAGAAATAAGGCGGCAGATCTTCTAAAAAGCCATAAATGTAGCCCTGCACTCTGCTGCAGCCAACTCCCACTTGAAAGCTATTCACAATGATCAAGGTAAAAGATATATATTCCATATAGTTCTGTATATCTGTAACTTTTAAGAATATTCAAATATAGTTATGGATCAACAAAACACAATAACAAAGAGGCTGACAGCCTTCAGGCCTCAATAGCCAGCTCCAACATTCTGCCAAGATATAGCTTCCTCTCTCTTAATTGTGATGAGATTTGTCAGTTTTTGATTACGTATCGATATGTAATTGTTACATCTCATTACACAGCCAAAATTATGCTTCTGAGGAGCACAAATTACATTTAAATACCTCCAAAACATTCCTGCTATAAAACCTCATGCATCTCTAAATATATTTCATGAAATGCAAAGACAAAACATGAGGTACCGTGAGAATGTATACTTCTACATATGCATATAGATGTACTACACACTTCAGCTTGGTTTAAAAAAGGCTAAAATATAGCACAAATAAAAATAGCTTTTAAGTGAAAAGTAAATAAATATACTCAAAAGAAAAAATACAAACATAAACACCATGCAGTTCCAGTAATAAAATGGATATGACAAGACATACCATTCCTTAGGCTGCCACTAATTGCACCAACAGCCTCTCCATGTATTGATTATGTGGAACTCTAAGTAATAAATACTACTTTCTTTTCTTCATGCTATATAAGTGCAACATTTCCAGAAGTCCTCAAAACAGGGCTAATTCTGCTCTTATAGTTAAATTATAGCTCAACAGAAATATATTTCAGCAAAAATAAGGAAGTTTTGAAAAATCTCAACCACGAAACAAAGAGGAGGAATACAAAGAAATTTCTTTGGTGTAGAAAGATACTACAGAAGAACTAAAAAGGGGAAGTCTTTACGAAAGTAAGCCATAAAGACAACAAAAAGGCAGGAGCATACAGTTAGCATTTATTCTTTCCATGTGAATTTTGGCCTGCATTGTATCAGGAAGGCAAATGATAGGATTTTTTAATTTTGTGTTTTACTGCCTTTCCGAATGCATCCTTCATAGTCGATTGCACCATCTGGTTGGCAATTTGCCTGTATGTCCTTCCTGCTTTCTCAGAAACTGTGGGGATGTGCTTAGGAAAGAAACAGGAGACACTGCCACTCAAAGAGTTGCCTGCCTGCACCATTTTAATTGTCCTCCTGTTCTTGTTCCTTTTCGCATCTTTCATCATCGTCATCTTTATTTCGAGTGCCTCTGTGGCCAGGTATTTTAGTTACTTTCAGTAGCGATGATTTCTAATGTTCAAATTTCAAGGAGATTTTCAAAATCTACTTGAATGTTTTTATATATTCCCTCCATAAATGAAGATTTTTGGACTTTTGTTTATTTTTTTTATTTTTTTTTAATTTAAGGTACATAGCACTACAGTATTCTACCATATGTCGGTTTGTCCAGACACCTGCTCCTTCTCTCTCCTTCTCTATCTCCTTTTTTTTTTTTTTTTTTTTAAACTATTTGTAGGACAACTTGCTGACAATGCACCCAGAAATTTCATCTCTGAAATCTATTCATATCAGAAAAAATATCAGCCAAATACTGGCAGTGCTTCCACTACCAGCATCCCCTGTAACCACAAGATAGCCATGAGGTGACACGGGAGACTGGGCACCACTTTACAACTCTTAGCAGTACCATTAAGCACTGAAGGGCTTTCCACAGCTTGGGACCGCACACCACGACTTTGTGCACCTGAACCTGACAATTGAGAGCCTCTTTCCAACAGACTTGGGACTAGTCCAGTTAATATTTTACCTTGGCTTAGGCTTGCCACCTTAGAGGCAACAATGTTTTCTAACAGTAACAAAGATAAAGGGATAATATCCATGACTCTCACCTGTTTAGAGTGCTAACATAATGAGGAACACCAGAAGAACAGTGAGTACATACTTGTTGGCATCTACATGAGTCATATAAAGGACAAAACTCTTATCTTCCAGCAGTGATTTAGAGCACTAGAGGGCTGTTTTTATGTTAGAGAACACACATCATACACGTATTTATGCATATTCAAATGGACAGATCTTGCTGAACTATCTGTGCTTTCTTACCTAGTAACTGCACATCTAGAGAGACTTTTCCAATTAGCAAGAAGCTGTTTGAGGGATTATAGCTAAAGGCATAAGATGTCTTAGATAGGAGCTACATTCTAATACAAAATTCAGATTCTGCAAAATCGCACTTCAAATTACCACCCAAACGCAGGAGGGCTTCAAATTCCACTGACATCAATGGTTCATTCTGAGAGAACTCCTTAGGTACCGAAAGATTTGCTTCTGGTACAGCTTTCAGCATTCACAGTGCCAATGCACTCAGTTCTCATGCCCGACCTTAATGCCATTAGGACTGCTAAATGTTCCTCTACCTATGCTGTGGCCTAGGATAGGTGCCCATCACGTAGCTATCTACTAGGTTTCTTCCAAAACAGAATTGAAGGAAGGGCTGGTGGTGTAGCATTGTGCTTTGAGTTCCCAAAAAAGAGATCCCAGACCCTGCTCTGATGACTATATAGTCACTACAAAATATTTTACGTAAATTACCATCCCAAAATATTCAGGTGTCATTGAATAAACAAGCTGGCAGTTCCACTGATGGAACTGAACTCAACCATCTCTCGTTATAGGAGAATAAATTAAACATCAGACTACAGGGTAAGAAGTAACTATGCCCATCTGCTGCAATGGTAGCCCAAGTCTGACTCTAAACTGAGCCCTTTGATAAGACTATTGTAGGTGTGCGTCTCAGCAGCTTCCGTGTACCCTGCCCTTTCCTCGGTAATGCCAGCTCCATGTGCTGAACAGGCGCCTAAGCTGCACAAAAGCTAAGCAGCACAAAACTGCGTTTTGCATACACTGATCCATAGGCACCTTCCCGCAGAGCCTTCAGTGCCTTTCCCCTTCCCTTTACTACAAGAAAAATTGCAACCAGCAAGCAACAAACGGAGGAACCTATTCAGTTGATTTAGTTAAGAAGTTGGTCTCAAAGCAGCACCACCGATCAAGCTGCCCTGGCTACAGGTAGGGGAATCCTGAGAGTGGCACTCCTCAGCACAGGTAGCTCTTGTTCTTTCTATTGCTTTTCCTTCCCTCACGAAGGTTTCCCTGCCACGCATCTCCAAGGGCTGGATCAGCGCCAGCCTCTTCTCATTTCTTTGCTATGCATGAATTAATTGGCGGCCACAATGTTTGCTCAAGACTTCTCTAAACAGCTCTTTGCTACCGTAATGTAAATAATCCTAATAAATAGCACTTCTTTAATGGAAAACTGGCTACTTTTGGTCATGCCAAAGTTTTGCAATCAGCAACAACCCATTTGTTGGACACTGTTCAGTTATGTCTGTGGAAGCTCTTACAACATCAAAAGAATGTCAGTATTTTCAACAGCATACTATATGTATATATTAATATATACCTATAATATAAAATTAATGTGGAGAGCCTTTAAAAACATTCTAAGCACAGAACAACAGTCTTCAGCATTAAAAAGACAAGTATTTACCACAGTTAATATAACTCTGGTGTCTTAAATACAACCATTATTCTGCATTCCAACTATTGAGACATACTGCAGTATCAAATATGCCAGAACACTGTAACTGTTAGTAAATGATGACTTTTTAAATGGGAAATCTGTACATGTTAAAAATATGATACTCTCCTAATCCTATGTAACTAGAGATATCTTATGCAGATCATGAAGATTTAGAAACCCCTGAAAAACAGATGTGCCAAGCAACCCACTAAAAGCAAGCATATATTGAATTTATTTATTAATTTATACAGTGCCCATCTCAAAACAGAGTTTGGAATCCTGTACAGAATAAACAAAAATTAAATCAAACTGGGCTCAAAGCCAAGAGAAATCAGCCATACCAAATAAAGCGAGGGAGGGTGAGAAAAAAACTGTTCCAGAAAGACACATAGTTGTCTCCAGACGCTATGCCATAATACTGGACACATCACAACATCAAACCTGGAAGGAACAGAATTACAATTTACAGGAAGGCTAAAACTATTGGAGAAAAAAGAAAAGAGTAATTACGACAGAGTTCATTTACAACTACTGAAAGCCACAGCACAGAGGCAATTATAGTGGGGAAAATACAAAGCGTGTGAATTTTACATGAAGAACGAGTGTACACACTGTCACAGGACATCTATAACATTTCAGCTCTGCCTATTGATCATATTCCATTTTATTCTTTGTAATATGTAAATGATAGGAAAAGAGTCCAAATATCATGTGAGGGCTTTCTGGTGGGTGTTCACTCAAGTACGCTGATTCAAATTTACTGATTCCCTCAAATACTCTGATTCTATCACTGTCCTCCTTTCCATATTTTATTTATAACACATCAGGGTTTTTAGTCCTTTTTAAAATTTTGATGACTTAGATGAATAATGATGAGGTAGCTGACTAAATACAAAGTTACTACCAAGAAATGCCTCTGAGATCTAGAGACAGAGGACAACAGAGAAGAAAATTCTATTTTAAAAGGCACAAAAGGCAGTCTACACAATGAAAAAGTATTTAAGTCATGCGTCCTCTCTGATTTTGCCTCTTTTTTCATTATTACGTTATTTCATCCATATCACTCAGGGCTATCTTTACCGCCACTTTTTTTCTGACATTATCCCTTCGATGGCAGCCAGTTGCAGCTCTGTTTGTGACACATGGCACTATACACAGTTAATCCATGAGGACATTTTCAGTGTCTCCCCTACTCTGCACCTTTCGTCTATAGAGCGGTTGGGTCAGTGTCTGCCAAAACCACCACCCCCCCCCTCATAAAACTCATGACAACTACAGCAAAAGGTTTAAGGCTCCTTCACCATGAAACAAGATTTCAAAGGATTTTTAAAACCCAAATCCTGATCACAGAAAATCTAAAACGTTTTTCTGCCTCACTTAAGAGTTTTGACCTATTCATAAATAGATGAAGTTTTACTGATTGTGAGCGGTAGTCACAATCAGTCAGTGCTACTGATGCTGAGCTCTAGAGAAAATGTAAACACAGCTGAGACATGAAAAAAGGTGCATGCTATAAACAGTTGTAAAAGATGGACAGTAATCAATAACACGTGACCTAACAATTAATTCATTTTGCATTACATGCACTATTAATACACTGTGGAAAATTCTGGGGAAAAAAAAAAACACAAAAATGGCTTAAAATGTGTAATTTTCAATGTCTTTCCACTTCAATTAACATTCTGGAAAATGCTGGGTAAATTCTGTAACGATATAACCAGTTAAACTAATCTCTTAAAAACATAAGGGAACATGGCATGTCTGTTTTTTGTTCTTAATTATTATTATTATTATGAAAAAAGGTATTTCAAATTAGTATATAGGCTATTAAGTCAAAATCCTTGACATTTCTGCATAAAGCCATCACAATTAACATTACATCTGGTTTAAAATATTTATATTTTTCTAAATATTTATTTCAAACACTGAGTTTGCCTCATTAATTACATCTACGTTTTCAGGAGAGGAAGCTGCCCTTCATGCCTCTCTATGCGGGTATCTGCATATACAGGAATGTAGAGAAATATTCATACACACATACATAAACCATTTTTCTATCAAAAAGCTAGCAAAACATGCATGTAATTCCTATGATTAAAATCATTTCCTCCTATTTTACTAGGATACTCTTATTGATTATAGATCATAGCTGAAACTCTGAATCAGCTTTATCAGAGAAGGAGCAGTTCATATGTCTAATTTTAACACATTGTTTTCATTTGCCCTTTACTCGAAATAACTACACCAAGTCAGGATACAATTTTCCCTCCGGGGTGTTTGCCTCCAGATGATTACTATTTTCTGAAAGTTCCAGCCAAAGCAGCTCATTCCAAAAAGACAGCAAAGAGAATACAGGATGTTTTGCCAGTGTTACTAAATTCTGGCAATTCATTTTTTCAAATGCTTTTGTAGTTGCAGTCTTAAGGACAAAAATACAAAAAAAAACAGCGTCAGGGAGGCAAGATGGTGATGATGAAAGGAGGAAAGTACGTGATGGAAAAGGTCAGAGGGACAACCTTCCTTTACAGAAATAATCTGCCTCAGATTAGACAAGTTTAAATGAGGAAGGAGGGAGAAAAAAGCAACCAAGTCAATTCTCAAGTCCTTAGTAGCAACAGAGCGCGCCATGGCACACAGTTTCAGCTCTTATCTGCCATGATCAGAGGACCATTCCAGTTGGAAGAGACCTTGGCAAATTTCTAGCCCAACCTCTTGCCCAAAGCAGAGTCAATCCAGAATTCATACTAGGGTGTGCGGCACTTTGTCCAGCTGGGCCTTTAGACCTTCAAGAAGCGCAGAGTGCACTCTCTCTTAACACTTAATTATCCTCACAGCGATTTTTTTTTGCCTTACATCCAGTTAATTTTGTTTCAATTTAAGCATTACCTATTAGTAGCCACCTCTTACGTCTCAGTGGGTGCATAAAAAATACCTGCACTGGACTAATTGATGTGGATATTTAAGAACATTAAAACTGCTTTGCTACAAAGACATGTGTAGCTCAAAGTTTCTGGAACTCATGAACTACAAAATCTGTCTTGTAGTCCTGATTCTCATGCTTATCCCCTGTTTCCATCCTAGCAGGAATTAGAGGAGATGCACTAGAGCACATTGAGAGCACTCTGGTAAATAGGTATTTTTGACCACATAAAAACAAATAGTCTGAACACTGTATCTCAGACTGAGGAGGAAAAAAAGAGTGGAAACTTTGGACTTCTTTGGATGTGTGCCACAGTTTCGCGCATTAAGAATCTAAGATACTAACAGTTCCTCATTTCACAGAAATACTGTGAAGATAAATTAGCATTTGTGATGCTTGATGAACGCCGCAGAAAAGTTCATGAAGAATGATTAATGTCTTCAAAGCAGGATATGAATAGTGTATAGGATATGAATAGTGTATAGTAAATATGGCCTGAGATCACACCTTAACCAATGAAGGCAAAAATAATGAATAACTGTTCACCAAACAACAATTTTATGTGCTAAAGGAGGCTTGGTCCCACAGAAAAAAAAAAAAAGCAGTAATCCTATTACGTAGTTAGCATCGCAAGCAGAGATGAATTAAGGTCACTAAACTCCAGCACTTTCTAACTTTTGAGATATTAACTTTGTAAATTTAAAATGTTCTTTTAATACAATTTTCAGTATGCAATACTGAATATACCTGTTTAACTGATTTCCATGCCAGAGAACAACTGATAAATTAGAAGCACACAGTCATGAAAAGCCAACAGTGTGCCATCGATGATGATTGCTAAAGTATTTGCCATAGTTTATAGGTCTGCACTGCAATTTATTAGCATTAATTTCCCACTGTGTAACCTTTTTTTTTTTTCAGGCTCTTTCTGAAGCCTGCCATTGTATCAAGTAACTTAAACCTGTTTTCATATGGAGCCTGTTCATTATTGAAAATGAGAACCATTTAACTGAGGTGGATTGAAATCAATGGAATTTGCAAGTACAGCCCTATTTCAGAATGCATAAGCCACAACTCACCTTGGTACTCACGTATGTGCCTAAGTCCAGGCACTCCAACAGTCCTTTGGATAATCACTGGGATAACCAATATTCTTGCAATGAATCACACTCACCTGTAATGGCAAGTGAAAGATCACACTAACTCACAGAAAAGGGACAGGAACAACCAGGAATATAATAAGCAGTGCATGTTTTTTTACCGCATGGGCAATGTGAAGGAGGCAGGAGAGCATTACTTAATGGTTAGGGAAGTAGTCCAAGAACACATATTCAAGATACACATAAAGCCTACAGGAAGTTTCTCATTCTCTTTTCCTGCAAAGTTCAGCAAGAATTTTAATGCTCCCAGGACTTGCAGCTTAGTGGCATGCAGAGATCTTGCCTTTTAAGCAATATATTCGGACTAACTGTCTATCAGAGATATGGCACTGCTGAAGAAAGTGTGAAGCAGTGGTACAGAGGATCCAAGAGTTCCCTATTGTTTGTATTGTGCAGAAAACTAGTGCACCCTTTAACTCATGTTCTTCAACAGACAATACCATGCAAAAATGAGTTCTAGCTTCTGTATCACAGTATGTGTTAAAAATGGCTGAATTCACTTCAACTAATGATAATAGCAAATGCATCAATAAAATGTACTGTATAAATGAGGGACCAAGTCTGCAAAACGTAATTTATGAGAATATTCCCACCAATAACCTGTCTAGATTAAAGGATACACACAAAAAACACCAGAGCTAGGGTTTTAGGCTCATCACTTTAGAGAAAGATAAAGTTTGTATGAACATCTATTATGGCCATTCATTAAAATCAAAGCATACAGCTCTTAGGTTTTGACCATCAACATACTGGCAGATAACTCTCTTTGCACAGTAGCAAAGCTCTTCAGAATTATACAATCGTTCTTGTGTGTACCCCAGATTCTTAAAATTTACAAAAGTTTCCTCTGTTTTAATTTACTACTTTTCTGGGTTTTATCAGCTGCTTTTAGTTTTTTGGCACACCTCTAAACTCATCTGGATAGTAGCATGAACCAAGTGATTCTGGCATCTAGAACTCTATCTTACAAACCCAAATACTCTGTGATGAAAGTTCAAGCTTTCAATACACAAAGTGTTCTCTCCTGTAGCACTTAAATACACAGAGAAACAATCTCTCTCTCGGCACACACACAAATGACTCAATGCAGTTTGTTTGCTGTGTCACAATCTCAGTTTTAAAACTAACGTTTCCTATATACAGTGGTAACTGGGAGTGGCCTCCAACAACCTCTCAAGAACACAATTATATTATACAATGATATCTGAGAATTAGTAAGACACCGTATCACCTTGTTTATCCTTAAGTAACAGGGTATGATGAATGAGAAAACCTGATCCTTGCTAATGCTTTTCTGACCACCAAAATTCACTAAATGGATGATCATAATTGCTTCCTAGTGCTCCTGAAATACCATACTCACAAAACTTTCCTCTTATAATCCGTATAGATAGTCCTGTTTAAAAATAACATCCATCTGCGTATGCTTCAGGCCTTACTTTAATGAAATTCTATCCTTATTGTAGATATGACCACACAGAAACCATGAAAGTGACATTATAAACCAGGATTTTCACTTATGAATAATGCTTTAAAGGAAAAGTTGATGTTTTGCTGAAGCAATCAACCTTGAACTTATTGATAAGTACAAAATTGACCTCCCCTTTGCCAAGCCCCAGGGAATGAAAAACTATTTAGTCTTGCTTAAGTTTACACTTGAGTATTTTTTAAATGATTCAGAGAAATCTGTAGGGATCAGGGAAAAAAAAATAAAAAGCCTATGCTTCCCATCCTAAAAGTGTAAATATGTATTTTTAGATGAGATCCAAGTTTAAAGACATTAGGAATATTAATTTATTAATGGTTTATCTGAGACAGGAAAAGCAACCACTTCCTTGAAATATCCCAATTCTAAGGAGACCTCCAGTGCCCACTATTGACTTATCAAAACAAACCT
Source organism: Nothocercus julius (assembly GCA_013398735.1). Classification (NCBI taxonomy): domain Eukaryota; kingdom Metazoa; phylum Chordata; class Aves; order Tinamiformes; family Tinamidae; genus Nothocercus; species Nothocercus julius. The sequence goes on along the minus strand of VZSV01000008.1, from coordinate 8,668,753 downwards.
AGTATATATTGTAGCTTGCACTAGTGACGCACAGTCATAGAAATGCAGTCTTCACGAGCGTGGCTCATACAAGGAATTCCGCTGCGCCGGTCGTTTTGCTACTTAACCTGTTTTTCCTTGCAAGGGAAAAGCCTGCTACTCTTGCCTGCCTTCAGCACACTTGGAACTGCAGCTCTCCTGCATAATGAACACGCATCCCGTTGCCAAGGCTCTGAAAACATTTGGGCACAGGTGTTGGTTCCTTGTCAGCCTCCAGGGCCAATAAATGGAAGCTCTGCAATGTAAAATGAGATAATACATCCACAAAGTCATTATGCTTTCCCAGAACATGCTAAGCTCCAAAATAAATGCATTTCAAGCATTATAACACCCCCGTATTCATAAAGCTCATTACTGTTTTTAATTTTGCTTGCTGCTTATTTACTGTTTACTCTCCTACTTTACTGCCCTGGTGAAATTGTTGTTAATTGATACCCCCAAATGGAAAGAGACAAAAAAGGGAACACAATTCCAGAAATGTCTGGTCCTTAACTAAATCCACCATAGACTCCCTGCTGGCAAGATGGCACCACATTAAAAGGTTAAAAGAACTTCTTCCAAATTTCCGTATCCTCTTTAATCTCTCTTGTCAATCTTCTAAAGTGGCTTTTTGGCAGTGAAAGTAGCCATCTCTATCCTGTGACAAAACATTTTCGACAGAAGATACGACCTTACAAGCAAAATTATGATGTCTCTCAAATGACTGCAGCTGTCTTTGCATTATTTTCATAGACACAAAGTCCCTTTGAGGGATGAGAAACTGTGCAACTTTACCCCCGTAACAGAATTCCATATCCCCCCAAAGAGTGGGATTATCAGTAGACACTCATACTCGTTCTTCAGGGACGCCTTCCCCATGACCGTTCTGCAGTTTTTGAACGGTGCTTCCCCAGAGACACAAAGTCCCACTCTCCACATGTGGCACAGCAGCTTCACTTAGTTTGGTTACCGTTAATGAATCATATTCTGCTAATATTGAAAAATCTCTGCTGTCTCTCGAAAATCCTGCTCAACGTCCCTCAAGCTGCTTGCTCACCAGAATGCCACCTGTATCTGTCTCCATTGATAACGGCACCAGCCGACATCTATCAGGCTACACAGATGCCAGCTTTGCTCTGTCTCAGAGTACTTCAACAAACCCAGTCTGTTCCATGCATAATTTCATGAGGTTTTAACCTCCATATCTTATAATAGCTTTAAAACTGCCCGTCTAGGCAAAGTTATCTGCAAATTCGCCTGAGCTTTTGTGCAGGATATATTCTGAATGCATGCTTTTAATGCTGGCATTCATTTTAGCTCATCTTAGTTTAGTCTCATTCTACTAAACAATATTACAGTAAAATAGCAGATGCTGCCAAGCGGCATTGGGTGACAGCAGACAAACTGAATAAGCTAGCATGCAAGTAGATCACATTCAAATGAAATCCAGACACTTCAGAATTGACCAGTTCAGGCTTGAAAGCTAATAAAGATCAGCAGTGTTTTCACAAGGTGCATCAGAGTTATAAAAATAGTACTAATGGCAGAATATGCTTATAGTCTCAATTTTCCATGCATAGCACTGTTTCCTTATAGTTTTTTTGTTTGTTTGTTTGTTTAATCAAAGAATCAGTTGGAAGGGACCTCTGGGATCCCTTGGATCTCTGGAAGGTCCCTCTGGAAGAGATATAGTCCAATCCTCCTGCTCAAGCAGGGTCACCTAGAACAGGAGGCACAGGATTTTGTCTAGATGAGCCCTATTCATGTTTCACTAATAAAACAGACAGCTGTTAAACCTACACGTAAGCATGCCTCAGAGCTGATAAAAATTTTTTAAATGAATTTTGTCTCAAAATTGTCTCACATGGCAGACCAGTAATACCACCCAACATAAAAAAAATGACGACATTACAGTACAGAGGTCAAAGGAACTTTTTCAAAGTCATGAGGAAACTGGTAGCAAAACAGAGTTCATTTTCCTAGTCCAGTGCTATACCCTGCTGGAACGCAAATAATCACCACGGTTTGAGAGTTTTGTTTTGTTTTTTTTTCTCTTTTCTTTTGAAGCAGCAAGTCCACAGTTGTCTGAAATGCAAGACTTTTGCTTGGGGAAAAAAAAAAATTTTCAAGTCAGTTTAATTTGTATTTAATTTCAGATTTGTATTTTAATTGAGTACCAAAGAACAAAATATTATACATGAAACAAACACACAAACAATCCTTGGACCTCCACAGCCATCCCCCTCCGAGGGTTAACTTTTGGTAGTACAGAGCCGCAAAAGGCGGCCCTTACATCACTCTGATATCAATGGATTTTGACAAAAATCACAGACTACCCTGCTACCAGTCAGACAGTGTGACACAGTGAATGCAAGGCTTTTAACACCACATTTTCAGTTATTACTATAAAATTGTAATTAGATAGTAAATTACAATGTTAATATTCACTTTGAACAAATAAGTGTTTGTAGTTGTAGAACTGGGCATTATTATGGTAGCACAGGGACCTATTCACCAAGACAGACACAGACTTTCTTCATAAAAGTTATTTTCCTATTCTGTAGTTTCTTCTTATGAACTTGCATGAAATGCTGTCTTTTTATGTGCACTATTTGCTGAAGTCATCTTCACCAGCATCAAAATCTACATTTCCCTTTGGGGAAGTGCCAAAATAAGCATTTTTCTCATCCGGTTTCACTAGCTAAGGAATGAAAAGAAATGAAAGAATCATTTCTCCCTGTACAGAAGAAAAGATTATGTAAATGAAATGACAAATTTAAACTCTGATCAGTTATACAGGAACTTTAGCCTTTCTTTCTCCATTGAAAATAAGTTACTGCACTTTAATAATGCTTTTTATATGACATGCAAAATATAGTCAAAAAACTATTATTCATGGAATCAGTGGTATTTAAAAACAACAAATACTTGCTTGGTTGCACTTACTTTTACTGAGATTTCCCCCTTGTATTTCCCCCTTTCTAGTAATAGCTGATTCTGTGGTTGAGGGAGATATTTTGGAATAGATACATACAAAGTCCTTCCTAGTCTGAACACAAGCAAGATTGAAAATACACTTCAATCCATAACACCAGATAACTTGAAATGCATCTTGCACCTCTGCTGTTAAAAAAGTTGAAATCTGGCTTTAGAAAAAGTTCCTCTGAATATTCAAGTAGAAACAGGTGACAATGCAGTTCAGTAATGAACATCTGCAAAATATTCTGAGCACGTAAAATGTATTTTTAACTGTGATTCACTGGTGGCTAAAAGAGAGACAGACTTCCCTACACACAGAGCTAGCTGTGAACTTTACATGCACAGAGATGTCTCATTCAGTGTGCATGACGTCTTGCAGGAGATACGGAAGAAGGCAAAACCCGTATTCTCTTGCAGTGTTAGGAATCGCCACTTTCCTGCATCACAAAACTATCAATCGTACAATAACCGTATCACCTCTGCACAGAAAACTGGCAGGACTGGAAGTGGACAAGGTAATTCTACACCTGGCAAAAAGGGGACGAAACAGTTCTAGGAGAGTTTGATTTTAAAAATTCAGTGATTGATTGACTCTGTTCAAAGGTTTAGAGCATTAGAATAAGTCCCAGGAGAGATGGATGAGTGAGCCGAGAGGAGGTAAGGCTGCCAAAAGGTGCATGATAAGTACATTTATCACATGGCTTTGTAATTTATCTTATGTGTCTCCAATTTTTCATAAAGCCCACATCCGTAATCATCATGTGAAAAATTAGGGGGCCATGTGATAAATTAATTTGTGATTTCTAGTAAGTTAATCATTTATCCACACAATTTAAATTTAACTTCTAATCACATGCAGCCTTTCAAGACGCAAACACAGAAAAACATATAACCACCACCAAAAAGAGTAAAACAAAGACAGAAAATACGTTTCATAAATGCCCAATTCCGTATTTCTGAAGTAAACAATTTTCAACTTTACAGGTGAAAAATATTCCAGATTTGCAAACCACACAGGAAATTCTGTGACTAAAATGAAAAGTGTCTCTTAAACTGAACTACCTTGAACTAGCACTGTCACATTATCGACCCACTAATCCATTTCCTTAGGACTTAACACATTCCAAAATGGCTGAGCCACTTCTTTTTAATATGTCACTCAAAGAAACCTTTTTCCTCTCTCTTCTTGAAGCCTTGCCATCCTGTAATCCTTACCAAAGTGTTTTTATATATAACCATTCATTCTGGTTCTTAAAATGGTAACATTGATACTAATTGCTTTGAAGCAACCCAGTACGTAACTAAAACTGCTGCATCATCAACTAAAATATATAAATATATAAGCTGAGTATTTAACTAGTTTGGAGAAGATCCATTATTTTCATTAATGAATCTCATTTTTATTTTTCATTCATTTATTTTTTTACTGTCAGATTAAAAGCACATTTTTTACTGTTTTTCCTAATGCAATTTTGTGTGATACGTTCAGAATGAATGGAATAGTTATTGTTTTAATTATTTTTTCATTTTGTTTTTATCCTGTTCCTGTTTTCATTATTTACTGCTTTTAAGATTACTATCATACCATTTACTGTGTATACAAGTGCACATAAATGAAACATGCACATGTTTATGCATATAAAAATCCTATATATATATACACACACTTATATAGACACACATTCACACACATTCTTTTTTTATACAAATGTTAAATTCTCCTTCTCCAACTCACATGACTAAGCTAAGCAAGCCAATTTGCTCAATAAAATTAAGCAAACTCACATTCCAAATTTCAGTGAGAAGCTGAACTACTTCTGATACTTAAAAGACGGTAAAATATTAAAAACACTTGTTTAAATATTTGGACCATGTAAATTCCAGGAGACCCAAGTGTAGAGTTTCCAACATAAATAGTCATGACTGTCATTTTTGTAGGTGAGAGTAATGTGTGGAATGAGAGAAAAAACTGTTCAGAGACAGGCTCCATTCTAAACCCTTGATTCCGATAAGTTGCCCCTAACTTCAATGGTAAAACATTTGAATTTAAGATCTCAAAATATAAAGCACAAGGGCTATTAAGTTAATGCTTTGCTTAGGGAGGTAGTTGTTCATGTAGCCTGAAAGTGTATTGAATAGTTTTTCTCTCCCATATCTCCAGAAAGATTTGTGGGTTTTTTTTGACTATTAAAAAAGGATGCTTCTGAGCTTTCTACCTAGGGTAAAGTTGCCGTACATGCAACTAGCAGTACAAAAAGAAAAACCATCTGTGTAGAAAAAAATACATAAAAATCTCAAATTCCTCACGGAAAAGGCAAAAAAAAGTCTTTATCAGGATAGTTATAACCACACACAAAACTTGGAGCAAGGCCAATTTACACCAGTTAAGGATTTGATCTGAACTTCTTATAGCAACTTTCCCATGTCTGCAGTTTCTCTCTGTATTTTTCTCCTCATTGTAACTAATTGAAAACAATACTGTATATTCCAGAGTGGTTAAAAAAAAAAAAGATTGAAAGTAAAAGTTTTCATTCATATCTAATATAATACTCTATCATATCACTAAATATTAATTACTGCTATTTTGAGACATACCAATGAAATGATGTACACTGCACACACAGAAGGAAAACTAAAAGAATATTTACATGCCTTATGAATCTTTCCAAGAAATAGACAGTCTCAATTATACCACTGCTTTCTACACAGCAGACTCATAGCAAGACTTGTCTGGGCTTAACTTTTATGAATTGTAGATTTACCTTTATCTATAGAACATAAGGAAGGAAAGAACACACAGGAAAATTCCCCATCATTAACTATTCTGTGGCACTTTTACTGTTGACCGCTTTGATAACAATGGCAAGACACTTTGATAACAAAGTGTCTTGCAAACACTTTGGCTGTAAGAAACAATGCTAAGATTTCAACCCATTAAAAAGTTTAAGAAAGATTGCTGAAGAGCAGATCACACCTCAGCATGACGATAATATGGTGATAGATGCTATTGAAACCACATAGATTAAGATTTGTCAATATAAATTGCTATTGCTAAATGGAAAGGCAATGATCCATTCCCCCTAATTCCGGCAATATAATACAAAACACATGTTGATTGCACTTTCCTATAGCCACAAGTAGGCTTTAGGCATTACTCATATCCCATGGGAGATCCCATTTCAAACTCCTTGGCAAATACATTTTTTTCAATACTCTCATCCTACATGCACAGAATCAATCCAGACCTACCTACAGCTCTGTTCACCAAAACCTCTGCCATTCTGGAGAGAAGATCTTCTTGGATAGCATCAATTTCTACAGACAAAAATACAGAAAAAAAACAGAAAAAATACAACATTTTTCTACAGAAAAAAATGCAACTAACATTCATGTTAAAAGTTAAGGATTAAATAATTATGCAATGTGTTTCTTTATCTCTATGTAATCTCTGAGCTATCAGAGAAAGTGTTTGTTTCTGACAGATTTAAAAGCTCAAGAAGAAAATGTCTCCCTCTTGGTGTAACAGTAAAACTGCCAACAGTTTTTCTACTTCTTTTTAACCTGAGAAAAGGTCCGGTGGGATTGGGTGCTCTTATCTCTACAATTGTCAATAGAGGAAAGCAAAGGAAAACCTGCTTCAGTCTTCATAAAGACTAATGGGGGAGGAAGTATGATTAGTCCTTCCCTTGTGAGCAAAGCACACATATCAGAAAAACAACAAAAGCTAATTCTGTGGATTTACATAGCAAAAATAAGATGTGGAACAACACTGGTTAAAGTACAGGTACTTTACAGATATCTGTACTTTAACTAGTGTTGTTCCTACAGGCTAATCCTCATTTTTGGATGCCTGGATGGGTCCAAGGACAGGAAAAGCTTCAGCAAGTTTCTTTACTTGGAAAAAAAAAGAAATTATGTTTGTTGATATATCTGCCAGATTCAGGCAGCACAGATACCAAAACATTTTATCTTAAATTTTGGCATGTAATTCAACCAGGGACCAGGGCAGATAGTCCTCATGGACAAGTTTTACTTTGCAGGGTTGAAGGCTTGCACTTTTAAAATCATGTGTTTAGCTCTTAATTCAGGAAATAAACAAACAAACAAAAAACACCCAACAATATAAATGATGCCACAGTTTTCATTAAAAACAAACAGAAACAAAAGAAAATTCAGTATGACAGTAAGATAATGTTAAGGTAGAAAATTCAAGCACTCAGAAATCAGGAGATGCTAGTATTTAGCTTGCACATGTAATCTTAATTCAGTCTGATATGTTTTGATATAGTTTTCATTACATAACCTCGTATTATTTTTCCACGCTGTAGAATATCCTGGAGGGTTTGTTTTGTACCAAGTTTGTTATGTACAATGTACACATATTGTATCTTCATGTTCTACATATTTAATAGCAAGTCTCATCTTCTAAGACATACTCATGGCTGAGTTGTTCATTAAGCAATTTTTAGAGAGTTTTATGGCCCCATGAACAATAATTTTTTTGTGGAAGCAGACTAAATTGTATGCTGCGATAATTACGCCAAACTAATTGTAGGTAAAATTAGCAAGGGGTCAGACCAATTTGGCTTCACAAGAAAATATATGCTTTGCTTACACCTTAAATGGTCTTTAGCAAATTAATCAAGTAAAATTGAATCTTCTTAAATCAACATATATAATTTACTGTACATTTGCTGTGAAACAGGAAGTTTTAACAGTGCTTTGAAAAATGGAACTTGCTAAACGTTTTTTGGATTATCATTTTGGTTTAAATTACCAATTAACCCAACCCTAGAGAATCAAACAACATGAGTATTTTCCACTTTACCAGTATATCAAAATGGTATTCAAACATAGCAGGCAGAGAGAAACATCAATAATATGTTTTTTAAACCTCTTTTACCACTGGCTATAACATCATTATGTTATGGGAGAATATTATGATTCTCCCATAAAAATGTCTTTAGCTTTCCAGTTTCTATAGCAATAGAAGTTCTTCAAACAACGCAAAGTCCATTGTAGTAGTTCTTGTATATAGATGCCTTTGATATTTCTAGTACGCCATTCAAGTGCGAGAGTTGTAGCTGCAGTTTCCATCAGTAGTAATACACTCTTATTCCCAAGCTCTATTTGAGATGTTCAGTTCATCTCTAAAAACACAGATTTCACTGACTTAAAATCCAAGCAGTTGGACTGCATACTAGTCTGGCAAATTTTGCACATTATAATGATTATACTCTTCATTTTCCCTGTTTGAAATCCTTTAGTGGAAAAAAACCCTTATTATATGAAACTGTATTTTTTAGCACATATGATTATTTTTTCTTCTAGCCTTCAGAGCCTAAAACCTCTTGGGTGCTCAGCAACATATAATACACATCACATATCACTCATTAGTAAAGGGCTAGAAAACTGTTCAAAGTCTTATTTTTTTTATTTCAATTTATTTAAGAAAAACAATTCTTTCATTTTTCAATAAAATATTATTCCTGAAAAAAAGATTTATGACCACAAAAATGTTATTAGTTCATTAATCTTGTTCAGAATCAAATAACTGCAAATTTTGCAACCAAAAAATATTAAATAGCTGATAAACACTAAACATAGCATTACCAAACATAATACTAAGATTTGCTAATCTAGTTGTTTAATATGAGCTGGAATGACTTGAAGTAAGTTTGTCAAAACAAAGTGTTCTCCAGTGGTTGAAGCCAACTATTTTGGCACAGCATTCAGTAAAGCTTTAATTGAAACTGAGTTTTTCCCCATCAAACTGATACATTTACATTTTTCAATATTTTTCAATTATTCTATGAAATGTTTTGACCAGCTATAACAAACACTAGGCTTTCCCTAAATTACTTGAAACGTACTTCCTTTGCACCTTAATGATTTAAAGATGAATACAGCAAAACCTGTATTCTTTACCAGCATAAAGTATTTATTGCATTTACAGCAGTCCTAGCACAATTGTTTGAACTACCTTTACTAGAAAAAGTAACAAGAACATCCTATGCGCAACAAGAGGGGGATTGTAGTGTTTTGCATTGAAGCCTAAAAGTAGGTGTCTCCTCCCGACTAGAGATGAAAAGGCTTGAACAGACGGATATTAAATACCTTACACTCGTGCTGATTAAAGTCTATATGCTTATAAAATGGCTAACACATTACATCATCCTGAACGGAAGATGTACCACAGACAAGGATACAGAGACACAGATCCTGCATGGCAGAGCAGGCCACTTAAACTTTAAGGAGCAAAGATGATGCCACAAAGACACAGAGCTTTTATAAAATCTTTAAACATTAGCTTCAGCAAAGTAGCTGCAAGAAATGCCCTCAGAGATAGAAAATCTAAGAAAAATAGTACTGGCATCTAATTACAGCAGTGGAGTTTGCTGCTTTTATCTGTAATTGGACTGTATAGTCTTTCATTCTAATTTACTTTACATCTAAACTGTGATAATCAAGACAAGCAGAACAGAATGGCTTGTAACTGGCTATACCACCGACACCAGTTAATGCCTAATTATAACAACTAAATTAAAGAGGGGACTGTAAAGAGGTTGACTATCAGTTTGAAGCATTTAATTCTGTGGAAAGAAATAGAGATTTTAAATCCTAAGTAAAAAAAAATCAATATTATGGCTCATTATATTGGTATTGCTAAACAGATTAATGAAATTAAGTATTTTGCTCTTTAAAACAAAGTTTTATCATGATGTAAAGATGGCTTTTAACAGAAGACCACAACAGAGAAGGAAATTCACATTGCAGACCAATTTATAAACCAGTCTAATCTGGAAAAAGCAGTAGATGGAATTGACTTTCCCAGGATATCTCGGAAAGTTGCAGAACATGTTACATGAGTGTGGATTTACTGCAGCACTCTGAAAAAGTGTTCACACAGTAGTACACTGTGTGTGCAGGTAGGAAGAAAGAAAGAAAGAAAATGAAAACCCACAATCTGAAGGAAACCTTTTGTTATAAATTTAACTTCTAAGTAAAACCTTTTTGAAAATTCCAAATACAAATTACTTCTCTTAGAAAGACACGTTAGTGAAGTAGAAAAATGCTTCTTCTTGTTAAAATGCACACTAGTAAAGAAAAGGAATTTGGGAATGCTTGGCATATGTCTGCTTGCATATGACAGTCATCAATATTTTGAGCCTTCATCATCTGTAGATGAACCTCAGATTGATGATATAGTTCTAAATCACTGAATTTGCTCATCAGACACTGCAGTTCTTCCTTCTGTTGCAAATTTTTTTTGAGGGTGAGAAGGGAAGATGGGGTTTGAGATTGCTCTTTTATTAAATGTAAAATGAGTACTGTGGAAATTCTTTTTTTAAAAAAGCACCAGGAACTATCTACTAGTTCCCAAAGTGACTACAGCAGAGACCTTGCCCCTTAGGAAAATAAGACTTCAGCAACTTCCTGCACTTTTTTGTTTGTCTGAGACCTCACTTACACAGGTAACCTTTGGCCAACTTGAATAAAGTCTGGGGAAAAAAAAAAAAAAAAAAAGGTGAAAGTTCTTCTCAACTGTTTTAAGTTCTTAGAGGTTTTATGAAATTCAGCACGTCAGAAGAGGGCAACATCTTCACTTAGTGACCTCCCCAGGCAGAAAGCAGGACAAGTCCAACTGGGAACGGCGCGTTGCCTGCATCCCTCATTCCGCACAGCCCAGCGTGCCCCTTGCCCACGAGGGCTCTCATGGGGTTACTCTCAGCATGGAGCACAGAGAGTGGAAGACTCATGAGAAAAGAACCATCTCCACACTCACACAACCGCACGCGTACAACGCACAGCTCCGAAACACATCCTGTAGCACATAGGTGCTATCTGACTGGAGAATATGTGCTGCTGAAATTAAATGCATTGTAGCTACAAATTAAACAATTTCACAGGCTAGAAAATGAAATAATCTTAGCACTGTTTCTGCTAAGTAGCAGACTGAACAAAATAAAGGTATCTCATCTTCACTGCTGCCCCACATTACTGATTTTTGCTTCAACTAGAAAGGCAACAGCTGAACCTTCTCAGATTTTTATTATTATAATTAACAGACAGATGAGGCCTTTCCATCTTTTTGCTGTCACACAAGTTACAGAAGTACTGAAGTAGTATTTCCAGGCCTTCGTATACCCATTAAACAAAATTCGAGATGCATACTCTTACTACTTAAGACTACAGGGTTTTGTTTAATAACCTATCATGTTTTAGTCTCGCCATGATGCCATGATAACACTTCTGCACATTGTATGGGGAATAAAATAAAGCATGGCCATGCTTAATAAAAGCTGAAAACTTAACAGAGTTTCTTATGAGACACATTATGCAATCTTCATGATCTTATCCATGAATCATCTCGTAAAATTCAAGATTCGACACCCCACCCGACCCCCGCCCCAAGAAAAAGGAAGGGCTTTATCTTTTATAGATATTTGAACACAAGTTCAAAGTGAGCCTGAGTCCAAGGTCTGCAGTTTGCATCCAAACTCCCTTAAACTCCATCAGTTCCGGTTCTGAATCATGGCCAGTTTGGGATGATCTCTATTGCACTGAATTACTATCAGCATAGTAAGAAAGAATATTCCTCTTTGATGTTAACAGAACCTACTGAAAAACTACCAATATAGTCAATGTTTGCACATACTTGTCATTATTGGTGCTATATGAGTTAAAAAAAAAAAAAAAAAAAAAAGAACAGTCACACTAAACGGTATGTCGGAACAGCAAAAATAAAAGGGAACATTTTTTCAACTAGGTAGGTGTTCTTTTTGCTTCCCCTTCCCCCCCCCATTTTACCTTTGACCGCACTTGCTGAATTCAACACCAAGCATAGATGAAAAGAGTGGATAGAATCTCATCCAAATTTATTAATGAAGATAGTCCCCCAGGTGAACAGTAATACTATCCACCTTTTACAGGCAGGCAGATACAACAGTTTAAATTACTCAGAAAGAGTGGTTTAAAGACTCTTCTGGATTAAAGGTTTATTAGATTATGATATAAACCTAGAAGTGCCAGCCACTACACACACCTGAAAGAGCAAATGTTCAAATTACGGGTTTCCTATGAGTTCTGTAAAATGGTAGCGTAGCTGTCTCTGGTCTTTGGAATTACCATAGTGAATCTCAGGATTTGTTTGTTTGTTCGTTTGGGTGGGCACAGAAGAAGAGAAGCTGCTTACTGAATTTATGAAAGAGCTTTAATTTGAAGGAAAATATTTCCACAAGGTGGGCAAAAGCAGAGGATGCTGACCAAGTAGTCAGAACTTTATTTGGAACTTAAATCATCCAAAGACAAGTGTTTCTAGCAGCAGCTGACACATTGAAAGATATATTTCCTGAATTATCACATTCTATTTCTTTCTGCAAGATTCAGATCTTAAGAGTCTGTTCTTCACAAATCCTCTGCTCATTTAAACCCAAAGTCCTAAAACATTCCACATTGTGAAGGAATAGCTTTTTTTTTTTTTTTTTTTTTCTCTGAAAATAAAATCAAAAATTGCTACATTACCTATTTTGGAGATCCAGCTGCTTAAAAATACCCAGTGTACAGAATGTAACAGAAAGCACACACCTCAGTGCCACAGCAGTGTTAGGAACTAAAAGCTCCTTCTCTCTCTTCATAGAAAGGTTTAGTCCCGTGAGGATATACGATTAGATCTTTCTGCTGAAACAAGTTGCCCAAATTCTTAATCCGGGAGATAGGCACTGCACAAGATATTTGGCACTCCACCACTGCATACTGCACAGCCTATGCTAGCACAGTATGATCGATGCATTACTCCAAAACTCAGCACCAGCAGTCTCCTGCAAGCACAGGAGTGCAAAGGAAACAGGAGAGTGGGACAGGCATGAGTGGACCGGATGCTATCCTGCATGTATGGCCCACAGCCAACACCTGGCACTTGTGACAGCATCTCTACAGCACTGGCAGTGCTCGTCTCCTGCAACGAGCTGCTCCGAACCGCACGGGCAAGGCAGCAATAGCCGTGCAGCTCCACTCTACCCCAGCATGAGCTGTGAGAGCGGCTGCTGGTTCAGAAAGGCCACACACCAAAGCATCTGCTGCTTAGGAAGAGGCTTGTTCCTCAGCACTGAAGATGAGGAAACCTGCGGAGGCCAGACAGGAATTACTAAAGAAGAAACACACAATCATACATTTGCTTTCTTCATTGTTGTTTCAGAGAAACCAAAAAAAAAAAAAAAAAAAAGTATGGAAGGGTAAGAACAAAAAGCCACGCAAAAAGCCACGCTTTTTTTTTTCCCCCCTCCATATTGCAGTAAATCTATATCATTTGACTCCAATGCTCAATATTAACCAAACTCCAATATCAGCCAAATATAAACAATTAATTTAATACCTCTAGTCAGTAAAACAAATGCAAAACAAAAGAAAATGTAATTTGGTTTCAGCTAAATTTTTGCCAAACAAGATACTAACGTTCTCTTTCCATACTGCTGACCATCATCCATACCTGCTTTTTTGTGAATGAATTAGGATCTATTCGGAGCCAGGCCAGTTCAGGAAGCAGCTGGGCCCCAGCTGCCTTACCAAAGGCAGCGGTGACGGGAGCCTGCTCTGCAAGCCTTACCGCGGTCATCCTCGGTCACTGTGTGGACCAGCAAGGTCCAGCAACAGTGTGACTGCATACAGATAGCCGTGTTCATGTGCATTTAATCTGAAGACACAGTTCAGTACTAAAGACTTTCTACTTACACTGTAACCTGCAGAAGAATTTCAGGTTCAGGTTCATAAGACAAGAACAGCTGCTCCAACAACGATACAAGACTTTGGGTTTCCAGGAAGAGAGAAGATCTAGGGGACAAGATCACAGTGACTGCCCAGAGCTTCTGAAGATGTTATATCACTGTATTACATGTCTGCAACTGCTGAAGAAGGGGAATTGGCTACAAGGATATTTTATTGCTGCTGCTGCACCACCTGACAAAGCCAACACAGGTCCTGGATATGAAGGCACCCTGGGACCTTCTGGAAGCCACAGCACTATTGCACCATCTAGCAGCAGGCAGCTGAAGGGAAGAGAAACAAACCAAAAACCAGAAAACCCAGAAGAACATTTACCATCACACATCTTCTGTAGCTTTGTAAACAGAAATACACCTCTCTTCCCAACGCCAGAAAAAAGCCACTGTTCAACAGTTCTCTCAAGCGATTTTTGGTGTTTCAGGTATTTGTAAAAAGTTTTCCCAAGCAGGAATTAGCCATCAGCTAATTAGTAATTACTCGGGATGCACATTGTATTGTGGGGGAATTCAGTCTTATTTGCTGAGTTAACAAGTTCCAAAAGGAAGTAAACGCAACTTCCTAATCAAGAAAGAGCTGAGCTTCCTGCTCTTTTCTCTCTGCTTTTGTAATTTTTTTTTTAAAATGTATTCTTTGGGGTCCATAGTTCAAATTATATCATAAACAATTAAAATATCAATACTTTGTAAATTTCATGCTCCATGCAACAACTTTTGGAAAAAAACATGTTAGTGTCATTAATTTAAATTTGCAATGTCAAAATGGTGTACTGGAAATTACCATATTAGAACCTGGCACATCTAATTTCACTTGCCAAAATGTAACATTCCTAACATTGACCACCACAGTACGTGAGCTTCTTAGAAATTATCTGTCATAATCTTTGTCTTCCTTTCATTTATGAGCAACTGTTAACTGACCTTCCAACAGGGGAATATGTTTACCTGAACTGTTGTGACTTCTGTATTCACTGACATTGAGAAAAATTATAAAATTGTAGCTTAGACTGATGATATTTTCTGTGATGCATGCTTTTATTCACTGTAATTTCTTAGACAATCTAATGTTTATTAAAAATTCTGCAGGAAGTTTTGTCTGGAAATATACTGCTTATAGACAAGTGTTTTTGAATTAATTGCCAGAACACGCAGCTCAGCCTAGGCCTGTTCAGGTTCCCACAAAATACTTCATTGACTCTAAGCACACTTAGAATCTCAGCATTCAGATTAGCAAACACTCCAGTATTTCATGATATTTAATGTCTCCAAAGAAATTATCTCAGGTTCTTGAGAAATCAAAAAACTTCTAGTGATTCAAAAATAACAACATTTTGCTACTCAGTGCAAGAGCAAAATAAAATGTATGCTACTAGCTTGACAAAAATTTCCAGTTAGACATTGTCTTTTGTTACAGATCTGCTAAAATAGATCAAAATGGATCCTTGTGCACAAAAAGCAATTTCATATATGTGTAAATATAGCACTAAGGAGGTATGGCAGCAGAGGCTGAGATACCTATAGCCTGCAAACCCGAGTGCACAGAAAATACGCTATTACTGCGCAGCTGGCAGGACAAACCTGAAATTCAGACAAAACACTCCCCTAAACACTCCAAGCTAGGTAAATCGTACCAGGTATTTGCTCAAGAAACAACACTGCTTTAGTGTGGGTGTTACGTAAAACACGCCCAGATTGTATGCAAGAATATAAAGGGGTGTACATAAAGGTCATGCGTATAGCTTGAAACCAAGACATTTCAGCCGAGGTAAAAGGTATCAGACAAAAAAAAAAATGTAAAGAAGAATAAATCATATTTTACCTTCCTATATAATTATAAGGTATAGATAAAAGCCACACAATTCCTTTTAACACTAATTGCCACAAGCAAAAAGATTGGAAAACAACGTCTTTAATATGTGCAACATAACACAATCCTTTCAGCTGCGAAATTTGCAGTAAAATATTTCTAAATATTCTAAATATATTTCTATATATTCTAGAAATAATATTATTTATAGATTAGTTCTAAAAAGGCAGCATATATGTAATCCATTTAAAAGCATTAACAAGCATAGCCTTAGTTGTTTTTCCAATCTCTTATTAAATATAACCAGAAAATAACAGTAAAAATTAACCTAAAGCTTAACGGCTTATGTAAGAATGCCTTAATAAAAAAAATGTTTCTGAGGTTATTGAACTGTACAATTAAACCCCTCCCACTAAATACTTTTCTCTCTAATTTCCATCTAAAGCTTATTCAGCAAACCAAAATGCCAATGCATTTCTTCAATTTCCACTTCTTTGAACCTGGTAATGTATGAATACAAAAAAGATTTATTTGTGTTATTAGCCACATATAACCCCCTTGTCTAAAAAGTAGCTTTAAACACAAAATTTCTGAGATACACATGAACCTACAAAATATCTAAAAGATCATTTTGATTTTCTTCTGCAAGCTATGTTTGATTTACATCAATTAGATCTTTCACATAAGGTATCATATAACAGGAAGGCTAATAACCCAGAAATAACCTCATTAAAAAAGACAGCATATCGGTCTAAGCAGAATGAACTCTAAGCAGAAAAATTAGTGACCTGGAAAGTAGCAGGAAGAGGTAATAGCAATACAGAGAAAAAATACATTCCCATTAGCTAGTCAAAAGTAGAAATCACCAGCAATAAAGTAAAAATACAATAGAGGCATAAGGAGAATATTTAAAAATATTTTTATCTTTTGAAATTCCGTAACAGAAAATGTATTTCCCCAAGCGAAGACACTGCCTGAGATTATGTTAGTACTGTTATTTAGTCCATGTTTTCTTCAGATGCTTAAAACAGTCCTTGGCAGATTATTATTAGCAAGTCTAATACATTTATATTAAATTATCAGCATATGATTCCAATATCTATGTATTCATCTATTTTAAGATTAATGGTTGATAATTGTAGCTCAAGTTGAATTTACATAGTTACCCCTAATTTAATGTTAGCTGCTTATGGTCAATTTCTAGAAAAATATTCTCTGTATTTTAATAAGAAATATTTTAGAAGAAGATCTGCAGAAAGTATATTTTTTATTTTTGAGAAATATTTTTAAAATATAGTTCCTCCTACCTTTTGATAAACTGCTTTGTTAGATACATAATTCTTATCAGCAAATCCAGTTCAAATTTGTCAGTGTTATCAGCAAAAAATACTTAAATCACAAGCAAAGCACAAACTTTATTTTGGTTTTATTTGGCAATAGTCTTTCTATTGACACAGAGTTTGCTTACCTTTCCAAAACAAATCAACTCTTACCAAACTACTGAATACTGCACATAGGACAGAATGTAAGTGATTTTTCCACTACTTTTATGTTTAATAGGTTTAAAAATATGATGGAAGGAGGAGAAAAAAAAGAGGAAAAAAAAAAAAAAAAAGGGCACAAAAAGACTAAGGACTGTTGGGGGGAAAAAAAAAAAAAAAAAAAAAAAAAAAAAAAAAGGCTTAGTGCCAGGTTATGCCTGTATTTGAATTCAGGGCAAGCTATTCATGTGAAATCCAAATCAAGTGCAACCTTCTCTTAATGAAGGGAGAGAAGGCTTGCAAAACTTCATCCTCTTTATGGCTAAAAAAAGAAGCTTTTAAAGTCATGGGGAGAGTTATTGTTGGGTTTTGTTTGTTTGTTTGTATTTAACCACAGGTTTAATCTACTTACAATGGACAGAGCCTTGTCTGGGCTGTTACTGAGACCAATCTCACCCACATCAGTGGTCAGAGACAATTTTCTCTTGAACATTATATCTCATTTTATTTTCTTCTACTAAGCATAAATATCACACAGCAACATAGCAGAGTACCTTAAATACCAAACACATTAAATAGGAAAATTCTTTACAATGAAATAATGAGAAAACATAATTTTAAAACGTTCTTGGTTCCCATGCTATTGTTCGTCCTCTCAATGGATCTCAGCACAGAGAGCCTACCTTGCCAAACTTCCAAATCTCAAAAAATCAGTGCTCCATTAAGCAAATTTTACATAAACATTCACTATAATAAATTCAGAAAGCTTATAATCTGTGCATGTATCTTAAAAATCTGCAAAAAAGGGACTTACTGGTCTGAAAAAAAGATGCCTTTCTCCCTCTGCAAATCACAGCCAGTTGTGCCAAGATGCCTGTAAACTTCCTGACAGCCCTTGGTGCCAGCTGTGCACTAAACTCCTGCAAAAGACTAGACTTAGCATCGAGTTGAGATATTCCATGGGCTTTCAGTTAGGTCTCTAAGATCTTTGAAAGCCTGATTTTAATAGCTTAGTCAAAGTATCACACCCATTTTCAGAAAAGACAGGGAAAAAACAACTCCTCAAGAACTGCCTTCAATTGAATCAAATACACACACTTCTAACAGTGATCAGCAGGAAAGCAGATACTAAACTCCATCAGAAAGTGGGCTTGTATCTGCTGGGCTTTGTTCTGTGATCCTTGAGTACCAAGAAATAACTAAGACTATTTAGATGAACAGGAACTCCTCATAATGGATAACAGCATTTGAACTCAAAAAGTTCTGTTTAAGCAGTAAGATATTTACCTTATGAAATGCTGAAGGTCACTTGATAGATCTCCCACTGTAAATTAGTAACTTAGAGTATTGAGTTAGAGTCACACTAAAAATTACTTTAAAATCTTAAAAATAGTTTACTGCTATATCTCAAAAACATCTTCATTTTCAGTCCTTGTTTTAAGACTTCATAAAGTTTTTATTTAAAAAAAAAAATAAGTCAGAAATGATGCACATTCCTGAAAGCCCCTCCTCAGTTTGCTGGCACAGCACAGCCAAAACTTTACATTTTATAACAAACCAGTTCTTTTAAGCACTTTAAATCAGGGCAATAGTTGCACTAAAAGGGAAAGGGAAAATAAATAAATAAATAAATAAAAAGCTTTGCTAACTGATGACAGCAAATGATGGAGCACTTTCTGACTATGACCTGTTATGTCTAAAGAAGATTTAAGAATATTTTCCTCACAATTGGTCAATTAGATATTTGGAATATAGAGGAGGAGAAGAAGAAAAGGTGAAATGGCAACTGGCTAGTATGTCAGACCTGACAGTCAAATGTTACCAGAACTCAATCCTTGAGAAATATGGACTTCCCAATAAAGGTTGCTTAAAACAAAAGCCCATTTATCTGAATAGTGAAGACATTTAATCAATTTACATGAAGGATTTCAAAATTAGTCAGACTGTAATGAACTATGAAATACTGATTAATGAATTTTTGCAATGTTTGATTAGAAACTTAACATGTATGCTAGCACATTTTGCCACCACAGCATTTATAAGCTAATATTTGTTTCTTGAAATTACCAGAGTGTAAATAGTCCCTAGATTCCGGGCCTAGGCCTGTTTGCTGTTAACCAAGCATTTTGTACCAAAATCAGCTGTGAAAAAAATTTGAACATATTAAATTACCCTACTAGAATGAAAAAAATAAAATGTAAAATGAGCTTTTCATATTGGCAGTCCTACTCTACGTCATGTCCTGGGGTACCCTCTCTAACGTCTTGGACATTGCTGTTAGTGCATTAATTCTGTCATGGCCCCCTATATCCTCCTAGAAGGGGCATTAAGAAACTAGTCATATTACCTCCAAGTATGGTACATTTACAGTTGGACAGATATACAGGTGTCTCACCAGAAACTTCATTTTCTAAAGAGCAGTCAAGGATAAATGGGTCACTGGTGTGGATTACAGCTAGTGGGAATTTTGCTACTGCAAATTCAAATACTCCTTGTGCCTTACATTGTCATTTCTTGACTAATTAGCCGAAACTGCTAGTTATGGGATTACTCATTCCTAAAAAATGAAACTTCAGCAAGCTATAAAAATTGGCTGTCTGTATTTTTTTTTTTTTAAGTCACAGACACTTTTGAAGAAACAGTAAACACTCACCAGTTGTCATTCTTCAAATAACATTACTATGTAGGCTTAAAGTGCACCCTCAGATAGGCATGCATTTCTTCCGCATGAACCATGAGCCATCAGTCAATATTTAGATTCTGAGCCTTAGTTTTCTTTTTTTTTATTTTAAATTCTAAGAATAGCCATAATTTTTAATTGGGTTCTCACACCTAGAACAAGTTAAAAAAAGAAGTCTTGCCTCATGACAATAATATTTTAACTAAAAATTAAAATCGTTAACAAAGTTATCATACCTAGAAATAGATCGTATATTTTATGAGGTCATGAAAATGTGTATCAGTGTCAGTGAATGATTATTAGTGTAACAATCTTGTTTTGTAATTAGTTGTAGCTTTTTTACTGCATACTACAAGAAGAGATCCCTTCATCCACAGTGAAAAATGGGAAATCATTCAGTTTGGGGTTTGTGGTTGCTAGTAGCAACACATACTGGAATATTGCCATCTGGCCTCTTGTTTTAAATGAGATTTGAATAATCAATTTAATAATGGATAGAGTAGATACTTAAAGAAATAATCACTTGTCATATCTTAAGAAAACTTCAGTATAAAGAATCCATTGTATAAATTAACGCAAAGCAGAGACATCTAAAAAGACACAACAATTTTCATTTTCCCTACTAATGCCTCAAAAACTTAAGCATACAAGGTTTTAGGTGATCACATTAAACATTTAAAAATTAGGACAAAAATATTAAGAGTGGTTGGTTTGTTACAGACATTCAAACCCAGTAACCATTTTGTAGAGATTAAGCCATACAGAACCATGGCATTTTGAACTCTCCTGTATACCCTACGTCATTCACAATAAAAATAATAAAACTAAAGCACAGCACAGATCAAAACTGAATTAAGTGAAATATTCATGCTACTACTACTGCTTTGCACAGAACAAAACAAGAGTACGTAATATGAGAACTGCAAAGTTACAAACAGTTCCTTCATTTAAAACATGCACATATAGCAGGCAAAGCAATCTCTCACTGGCAACACCAATAGAACTCAAGCAATAGGACCCAAGTGATGTTTCTACGCTACAGATGTCTGAGTTGTAAAATGACGCTCAACTTTGTAACTTTGCCTATAAAACTGTCATTACAGGAGAAATATATAGCAGATAGTCAACCATAGCAAACCACATCAACTGCGAAATCAACAAAATATGAGATAAACATTGATCAGAATCCATCTTTACCAATGTTGATTTTGACTAAAACACAACAGAGCTGTTTTTAACAGACCTTACACATATGAAGTCCATCTCCACCGAAAATTCTTGAAAAGCCTAACCCTTGATTTGTGCATTTAATTTAATGAACACAATTTCATAAAGAAAATGAGTAACATTTTTCTAGTGATTTCTGCAACCAGCTCTATTTATAGCAGCTCTCAGAGAAAGGCCTGCTTATCTCCTATACACTCCATGGATACAACTGGAAAGCGTATTTGGCTGCGAGAAGATGCCAGAGCAGCCTTGCTGATAGACCACCGCTTTCCCTTCCCAGGGTTTTACATGTTACCAAGTTCAAATATAAAAAATGACCACGTATGGGTAGTCTGCAGCTCATAAGCGAAACGGACTTTAGCTCACTCGGCAGGTGCCAACATCATCATTCCAGCTTAAAATGATTTATTCTTACTGGTACCCTGCCAGTTGGCAAGGAGAGAGCAAAACGCTCTGCCAGTCAAATGACTTGACTGGAGGCAGACTCTGCATTCCAGGCCTGACTGCACACGCAGGCAGGGCCAATGACTGGCAGGTGTCATTTATAATTTCCAGTTCTTGTGCACTTATTATGACTTTTCCACACAAACGGGGAGTTCATTTGCACAATTAATGCTGCCATCATTATAGCTAAAGTATCTACATAAATTTAGCCACTGACTAGTGCTGCATATTTTTAAATAAAATGAAAACACCGAAGTGCCAAGTGGTTAGGAAGGAGAAGAATCTCTATTCATGAGCTGTTTAGCAGGGTCAGGTAGGCCTGCAAGTTGCAATTTCAAAGAAAATGAATCCCAAAGGGAAGCTGGTAGGAGAGGACTGTGAAAGCCTTAACTTCAGCAGTTATTGCTGTTTGCAATAGTTTTTTCTCACCATTTATCTTTGGCATTTATAAAACACTAATCACCATGGAGATACCTAGTATACATTCCAAGCAGAAGAACAGAAAGTTACTGGCTCCTTTATCAAGTCTTATATTTCAGAAGTAATATCTGTATGTGGCATTTCCATACAATATTCTATTTTAATATATGCTTTCCACAAGATCTACACGGATTTAAAAATTTATGAACATGGAAAAGGACAGATTGTTAATTAACTCCCCCCACCAAAACATTTTCATATCATAAGAATAACTGAGAGGTCTTTTAGTGATGAAAAGGAAAAAGGCTTGGAATTTTCAACCAGGAAAGACAGGGGAAAAATTTCTATGCCACGGAACTTGAGAGAAAGTCCATTGTTTATCCAGATAAATTGAGACGCAACCAGGAAAAGCAGCAACTAGCTCAAAAGTTAGTGCAGCCAATGTACTACTGAATTAAATACATTTTTCGAGCTTAAGGAGGTGGGTAACCAGGCAATTTTCAGAGAAGTCCAGTATGGGAATGGTACAGTTCAGTACCAGCTTCCTCACTTCACTGCTAGCTTGCCTAATAAACTCACAATCGGAAGCTGTGGCTCAAAAAGTGCTAGGAAAATACAAAAATATAATGCTGGTGTGAAAGGAGAGATGCAATTATAGGACCAGAGCATTAAAGAAAACCCTAATTTCAAGTCCTCGTTATGCCATTTTAAGCCATGCGCTAGTCTTAATCAACTTTCTTCCCAAATCTTACATATGCACACACACAGTTCACTAGAAACATGTTGTAAGGTTCTTTCTCTAAAAGTAGCAGGTTGGACAGGTTTCACCAGACAAAACTTCACTGAAAATTTAAGAGGATTAAAGGAGTATCAGATAAAATACATGTTTCACCAATATCATTGCATGCATGAGGCTATTTGCAAAGTAAGCTGTATCAAGGGTCAACTATGAAAGGTCAACTTCTTTATAGTGCTTGCATCATATCTCTTCAAAGATGAGGACCTGTGAACTAATCCTGCAATGTCTGACCAATATTCAGCTCTCACTCACTGTGTAATATATGGTGTTAAACACTTACAAATGGGGTCCACAAAAGTCAGCCTGCTGAGCGCAGAGATCCTCTGCACAGCAAATGGAAAATGCTGCAGAAAAATGACACTGAAAATCTATTCAATTAGGCATGTTCTGAAACTGTCCACTGGCTCAATTTTATATCACATAATCAAATGAATACATTTATGAAACCTTCAAATCAAAGACAGTCTGCATGCTAAAATCATGCTGCTGGTTAAACAACAGGCAGCATATGTGACTTTAAATTGTACTTTTAGAACTTACAGTTTTATTTTTGACATCAATGTCACTTCGTGCATGTGAACAACAAACTTGACTAAATCTGCCATTCAGTATAGTAATTTGCTCAGCATTTTTCCTGGTGCATATTCAGATGACCTAGGGACACCATAAGAGAGTAAAGGACTTTGAGTGGCAAACACTGAGTGACTCAGATTTTTAAAAGGGAATCTGGAAAACATCCCATACAATGCATCTGCTCATCTAACATTAAATTCAGAGGCTAAGGTTTCCCAAGTAGGAGGGAAATATGAATATGTACTTGGCATCAGTATGGACTATACTACACTCATTCTCTTCTGTGAAAAAACAGAGGGAGATGTGACCCTTTCCGATTCTCCCACATAACCCTTGCAGAACTACAAAATACATGGCTTGTTCTAATGGAAGTAGACATGTAGAACTCTATGCGAGCTGTTTGTGATCCAGGCAGAGAACATGCTGTTTCTGTCTTAAAAGTAAGACTAAAGTACATAGGATAGAGATTCATGGGGAACAGGTCTGAATAAACAGTATGCGAGTGGGAGTGCAGATAGGGTAAATATGATCAGGGAAAGGAAACTGGTGGCCGAATAAAAGATTGGGAGCTTGAAAAAACAGATGAGGAAAGCTCACAACCAAGTTTGATCTTTGGACTAATCTGAGATGTTTTAATTCTTAATTTAATTAAGAATGGCTTTCTTCAACAGTTGTGTGGGCCACTCTAGCAAGTGTTGCAACCCTATAGGAAAATGGTATTGAGTTTTGACCGACTTCTCAGAGTCAGTGCACTCAAGAACATCATTTTAAACATAAGGAGCCTAGCCAGAAAGAACTTTTTACAGGACTTCTGGGGAGTTTGTTTCAATTCAGAAGCCAGTAAGTCAACAGACTGAAAAGACTGAAAGGCAAATCTGGAGGATAGGCCTTTTATCTTAATCTTCCTTCCCACCACCCCCACTCACCAATTCCGTTATGCCCTGCTATAGCGTTATTTTGCTTTACATTATTCGTTTATACATTTTGATCAATATGTCTTTAAAACTGGGGAGCAGGTGGCTTATTCTAGTTAGCTGGCTTTAAAGAAAATGGGAGGCACAGATTTGCCTCAGTTCTCTGCACCTCTCATGGCTCTATATTCCAGCTTTTACTGGTTCTTTTGATAAAAACTGGTAATGAAATACAGGAGCTGGATCCATGTTTCAGCTACTTGTCATATGCTACTAATGCACTGAAAGGAAGGACCAGAACAGATGTGTTGGAATATGTAGCCCTACACAACAGATTTCCTCTATGCATCTCCAGAATAATGGGTCCAACATCTGCCATAAGGCAGCAGTGTGTTTTAAATCTGGCATGAATTGAAAGTCCACATGACAGGTTTTGAAATTTCCATAACCAGAAATATTGCTTGGGGGTGCAGCTAAGTTTTGGCACCTCTGAAGAGGAAGCACATCAGGGAGAAAGAACAACGCAAGACCAAACAGTACTCTATCTTTGCCAGTCTTACCCGTCTAGTAGTCTTCTGCTTAGATATTTTTCACAAAGCAACACAGATTTGAGATCCATTAAGAAATTACTAATGAAATAGCCACCTTTCAATTCATTCACTTGTTCAGTGAGTCAGCCAACATGATGAAGGTTGATGAAATAAAATCTAGTGCAGCTCAGGTACTCATTTTTTAGAGCATCAGAATGACCAGAAGTCTCTGACAAACTACTACTTTCTTCCTACAATAATCCCTATTCAAAATGATGGACGATGGTTTCCAAGAAACTGTAAACATTAGGGCTTAATTTTTAAAAGTAGGAGAAGTCTCAGGGCAGATAAAAAATTGCTGAACTTGAGTATTAAGGGTTGGTTAGTATATTAATAAACTGCAGAATTACGACAAGTTTTAATGTTTTATGTATGCACACATGTACATCTACAGAGCTAGTGCAACAGAAATTGCTGATCAATACACTAATACAAGACACAATGACGAAATGAGAAACATACCGTGAATAGAATTAGTACCTATTTGTATCCTAAATGCCATATGCAGAATACTTTTATAAGAAAAGTCTTATGACACAGTAATTTGGCCATAAGAGGGTAATTGACTTAAGATATGCTGATAAAGATCGATTGCTAAGGTTTGGAGTTATGACACCAACAAAGTTACAATGACATTAGCACAAAGAGAGAGACACAAATCCATTATAAAGATACAATCAAATATTCAAAAAAGCCTGGCATGCTCATTACTTATTCATGCTAATACAAGTATATTAAGAAATCTAAACAGTGTTAGCATTCAATCACTCACAAACCAAATGAGGTTTTGCATTTATCAGCCACCAGTCATCAAGACCTAAACATTAGCTGTACAAAGGTGGTAATGTGACATAACTGGAGATATTTATATCAGCCTACACAGACTGAGAGATACAGTAGGGTTTATTATTAAACTGAGTAATGCCCTTACTTCAGCACAGCAATAAAAGAAATAGCTTTGGAGAAGTCATTTCTCCAGACAATAAGATTTACCTTCATAATCACTTAAAGACATGGGTTATGCTTTCAAAGGTCCTAACGAGCAACTCCTGGTTTAATTTTGCAACTTAAGAAGTGGGCACCAACATTTTTTAGAAAGGCCCCCAAAGCCAAGTGGGTTGGCAGAACGTCTGCCTTGCTGAGGTTTTAGTGTTTTTTCTCTTAGGCCAAAGAATGACCAAGGTTAGTTTAGACTCATATAGGGTTTTAGACGTTTAATAAAACTCCCTCCATGCTGCACTTGAGTTTCAAGTGTTTTTATCACCTGAAAAGCCAAACCCAAGACCACAGGGTTGGGATACATGGCAGGTACTTTTCTTCAATCAACTCGGCTGCATCCTTTTAGTCCACCCTGGTGCCATCTTAGCCCAGATGGGGATGTTAGCCCCTGTCAGGCCCTGGCACCATTTTATCCCAGCTGGGGACGTTAGTCCCTGTCAGCGTCTAGCATCATTTGAGCCTAGATGGGGACATCAGTCCTTACCCGGCCCCAGCACCATTTTACCCAGACAGAGATGTTAGCCCTTGCCTGGGCCCAAGCGCCACGTTAGCCCATCCCTGGGACGTTAGTCCCTGCCACGGCCTGGCCCCAGCTCCACAGCACTGTCCAGCCACCACGGGGCCGTGTCTGACCCCGCTTACCTTGCCGGGCTGATGCCGATGCCGACCGAGGTCGGGCGCTGCCAATGCCCGGGGCTGAGGCTGCCCGGCTATCAGCAGCCCGCTTTGCACCACGACGTCGTCAGACTTATCTTACACTTAGTACTGGGCAGCTGAGCTCTTCTCACCAGTAGAGAGAAAAAACACACACACCTAAAAGCAAACTAAAACGCTGAAGTGTTATATCCACATTGCGATACCTCCTGGTGCCAGGGCAGGAAATGTTTACACTTGCCTCGCAGCCCCGCTTGAGGAAGGTATTGCTTTGGTTTGATCCTGATGACATGCCATTTATAAACTGTGACTGATAAATCTAATGCCTCTGAAATCAGATAAAACTTTGATAAATGACTTCTTAGTGAGCTGGCTGCAATAGGCACTTCTGTCCACATTTAGCCACCCTGCTGCAATCAGCACCATTTTGTTTAATCAACAGTTCAGACAACAACATATTTGAAAGCTATCGCACTATTAAGAGATGTGAAGATATTCCTTTCCTGAAGGATGCTTTAAGACTGAAAACTACAAAAACTAAACTCTTTCTGTAACAGTTTTTACAGTATTAGTATGTGCTCAGAAAATTGACACTACTTGAAAAGGGCTTTTATTCCAAGGGTTATTTGTGTATTTTGTGGTAACAAGAAAGAGCCGAGAAAGCCCCAGCGGTGGGAATAAAACACACATGGTGGCAAAATCATCTCTGCCTTCAGAGATAAAGTAAAGGCTCATTGGTGCTTTAATAAAACAAAAAGATTATGTAAGCCTGACAAATACTAGAATGGTAAAATGGGTCCTAGAATGGACAGTGTGAGAAAGATGGAATTTTACAATTAAAGCACATGATAATTGTCCAGAGCCAAGGCTGCTAATTCCAGGCCACTTGTTTTTCATAGACAAGGGAGGGAGTTCTCTATAATAATACAATTATTTGTATTTGCCACATTGAATTTGTGGCAATGTCAAGGAGCACGAAGTATGCAAGATCCAGATAGTCCATCCTCCTACTGGGGAGGATAAGGTAACCATTTATATATGTTAAACACTTCCTATTTCAACCTTCCTTTTGGATTTTCTGAAAGCAGAAGTAAAATACTACTCATTTGGCTTTCATCTAGTAAGACCAAGTCTAGAAGCTAAGACTTACTTGTAAATGATTTGGGGATTGGGAATGGAATTACATCCTGTTCGCTCTTAAACTGAAGCCACATGAAGGAGCCACATGAAGGAGCCACATGAATTAAATAATGTCACACTAAGCAAAAACACTACAGATATGTTAGGTTCTTGAATTCAAGTCCAATTCAGAACAGGGAGAAAAGGACAGAGTTACAAGACTTCCATAGTTGACAAAGTCAGAAGACAAATCTGTAATTAGGAAGCAGAAGGTTCAGTAATTATCTACTAAAAATGTTGTTCTAAATTATTCCAAGAGAACAGTCAACATCTCTTCAGCTGGGAAGCAGATATATATTGAAACCATTGTAAGGAAATTACTAACTTTCCACTTCCCAATGCAGGGGCAAGCAGCCAAGCTAAGTGATAGCATCTTCTTATGATGAAGTAATCTAGTTCAGATAAGCCTTTAGTAGTGGTTTTAGTTTTCTTACAACCAGAAGTAGACATAAGGGAAACCATTCCATAAAGAAGCTGAAGGATAGCATCAGGGATTTTAATGAACAGTGACTAAATCCCATTTCCCAGCCCTTTCTGCTTCTATGAGAAAGGGCCATAGCGGCCAAACACTCGACTGAGGGTACTGTGAAGCAACATGGTTCTGTCTCAAATAGACACAATTAAAATCAAAGTCATAAGATACTCAGATAATGTTCCCAGGTAAGGTAAGTTAATAAAGCTAAGGTCTAAATAAACTACACTTCCCTGCACTTGGCCTTTCTTTTTCCCTATAGTAGACAATAGCTAACTACAAAATAATTTAAAAAACCCACTACATACAAAAAAATTTCATCCTCAAATATCACCTCTCCTCTGCATTTGGAAGTTAAATGGGAAGCGGCATTATCCAGATAAAGATGATTTAGGTTGATCCAAATGAGCAACTTTCACCTAGTCACAAAGAATGACAAATGGAAAAGTTCTCCAAAATGCAGGTACAGAATAAAGTTCGACTAGTGAATGAAGTAATTGGGACCAACATAACATATGCTACATCACTGCAGTTACTGCATCCTTTCTCGGTGACTATTAATCCTTCTCTGCCCACTTCCTCTTGGTAACGAGAGCAAAATAATAAAGGGATGAACTAACTACATACTTTTCTAATTTAACCCTCCCTTGATCATCCTAAACTATTTCCACAACAGAGGAAGATTAGATGTTTAGGGTGCTAGGTGTCTGGAGACCTGGCTAGTTAAGAGTGATAAGTTTAAACAGCCATTTCACCATTTGTTGACATTTATTCTCAGAGTGCCATTAAGCCCCCTGAGTTTTTATACACTGTTACAAGCCCTGCAAGAAACTTGAGGGAATATTTAATGTGGAAAAGGGCAATTTATGCCTGCATCTTTAAAAACTAACACCTAGGCATGCTCATCTAGAGAAATGATCCATTCTGCAAATAGTTGTTCAAAGATGAACAGAAAAAATAATCTTTGTAACTTTTATATTAAGCCAATCAAAGGAGGCTCCATCTCAAATTTTGGTAATTTTATTATATTCAGAACATTAAGATAGATCATTAAGTTTCGAAGATCTAGCTTTAGACTGAAGTTTGTAATACAAGCCCCCACTGTAACCATCTCTGACATGAATCCTGGAATTTTAACATTAGCCTAAAGTCAAGCCTCAGTATAATTTACAGCCCCTTCATTGCTAGTCCAAATTCTGGGACAGCACAATGAGTTAATTTCTCTCCTTTCTCTAGTCAGAGTTTAGTCTGATATATTGGGTGAGAAGAGGTCAGACAAAAGCAGGTCAGGGTCTGAAGCAGATGCAAAAAGGGCAGGGAAAGAACCAAGTCAAAGAGAAAAAAAAAAAAAAAATGAAGGAAGGGAGTATGTAGAAAGAAAACAGACACCTTAAAAGGCTACTATTTTGACTTGTAATAAATCTCTAGCCAGAAGTTATGAGCAGGATAAATTCTCCTTCAGCTTTGACTTTACTGTATAACCTCTTACAATATGATGATTTAGACAGAAAGTTTTTGAATCCTCCAGAATTCCCAAACAATTTTCTCTGATGACCACCTCCAACACAAAATAAACCACTGTTTACACGGTCATATTCCATGCGAGTACCCTCCACTGGACCAGACAGACTTAATGCAAATTATACCAGCAGAACAAAAGACACCAAAATTCACGTGTCAAGGACATGCTATTAAAAAGGAATATAGCGATTAAAAGGGAATGGATGTTTTGGGGCATTTCCTTTGGTTTTGTACTATCTATATGTAATACAGAACTTTCAAGGAAACAACTCAGTTTTTAAAGTTTTAACTGCACATGTATACGAAGTATGAACATGTATATGAACAAGTATATGAACACAGTATAAGATTACAAAAGATCTCACCTGCACCAATTTGACCTTTTCTGTAGAATAAAGCCAAGATAAAACTGGCATAAATTTAGCACTATAAATTCCGTCAGATGTTTATTTGCATTCATAACAACAGAGGAAATGGATGTTTAACCCCTAGCTAAAAGAAAGAACACCTTTTTAGCTAATGCTGAACACAGTTCCTTTAGAGTTACTAAAAGAATGCCTAACATGGCGCTAGTCAAAAAAAAAAAAAAAAATGCAAATACCAGAAAGATTTTATTGCTGTCACAGAATCGGTACTTACTTCTGTCTATACATAGAAACACAATACCAAAACGATGCACTGTTTTGATTTACTGACAGCTGTTAACCTAAGAGATTTAACAGCAAAAGCTTTCACCCAGCTTTTGTGCATTTTCACTATTCATTGCAGTGAGGTACACTGGGAGAAATACATGTTAATACAAATGACTTAGAAGAGCAGACAGAAGTCTAGAAAACTGTTAACATTTCTAACATGTGAATGAAATCTTAAGCTTCGCTGCTCAGTCTATGATGCAGAATGTAAGCTGGGAAAGTTCTAAAGGATAACCACTAAGTTGTATGGAATTTGGAGAAGCATGTTTTCTACCTAGAGGAATCAGTGTCTGATTAAGTAAATGGCTTTTGTAGTAAATAACATTAAAATAACTTTAATTTCATCAATATTAAAACATTAAAAAACAAAAGCCACTAATGCTATGGACAAATGTTTTCCATTATAATTAAAATAAACATCCTATGGGTTCTGTGGAAACTCGACATTTATCTTTCAAGCGAGATCTTGAGAACCTCAAATAACAGACAAGAGCGAGCTAAATGATTTTTTCTCCCATAAGTGGGAGGAATCCACATCTTCCTACAACCTGTCACACACCCTGTTTCCGTGTGACATGCAGAGGTTTCAGGAGAAACAGAAAAACCTGCTCACCTCGCCTCCTGAGCAGACACATAAAACCTACATAACAGAACAACATTGACTCTCACCTGATTACAACTGCAATTGTCAAAATAAGTGAAGAAGTATACTTGGTGATTCATCACCTTTCCTTCTCTTAAATAAATATATGTTTGCTTATTAATATGATGAAGTTCAGTATTTTATCAGAATTCTGCATATCCATCACGTACAGGATTCTTCCTTAGTCCCTAGATAATCCACCTAACTGCACACACCTTCCACACTTGAAGACAATTCAATGCAAAGTTTAACAGAAAGCTATCTGTGATTCCTACTGCTGAGAACATTATGTTACAGTTACTCACCAGAAAGAGCTCTAAGTACTTCAGCAGTTGTATTACAGTTGTAATCAAAGCAGGTCCCTACTACTACTACTACTTCTAATAGTGAGATGTGGCCTGGTGGCATTTAAGTCATCCTTCACACTTTTGAGTAAAATTACAGCATTAACCAAAGTAAGTTTTGGCCATATTACAACAAGGTTTTCACTCCAATGGTTATTTTTTCTTGGCATTTTTCATCTTTCAAAACCACCAGAAAACTGACTGAATCATTGACTCCCACCACATGACTTTGTATCAATATTCTTAAAGAGTATTTTCAGAGTTTCTTAAAAAAGGTTTTCTTTATTTTTGAAGGCATAAAAAAAAATCTAGTTATACCAAATACATGCAAAAATGATTAACTAAAAACAAGTAAATGGAGAATAGCATGGTTGCTCAAAGATTATTGGCTTTTGCTGCATGGGCTTATTCTCCTTCTCTGGTCTGAACACACCCAGGAGGGTCACAATGAAGAACAAGCCTTAGTAAAAATTGAAAATCCAGACACAGAGCTGGCAGAAAATTCACATGTGGGAGTCGATAGAGTTGTTTAAACAAAGGTCACTTTCAGAAGGTCCCTACATCATGATCAGCTAGAAGAAAGAGTGTTTTATTTGGTTCTACACGTGCATTACAGATTTTGTTTAAAAAGTAGGTTTTGTTTTTGGCAAAAGTAACTCAAAAAGTCTTTTTTTTTTTTAATAGAATCAAAGAAAATAATATCTCTCTTTTCCACTTTGAATATTTGCTAATACAAAAGTTCATTTTCAAAAAATTTTGAAGAAACATTCTCAAGATGGAAAACAACATCCACTGCAGCTATCCGCAGGCTTCCTTTTCTTTCTGTATAGCATGTTTTCAAGGCCCACTTTTGACTACAGCCAACCTACTGATGAAATCTAAGCCCATTAGAAAAGCAAAATATTTTGAAAGAATTAGAGGGTATGGGTAAACAGAAGAGATTTTGAGATCAAGTCATAGAGAGGCCTCAGAAAAGTACTCCTCCCTTTTAAGGGGGGGAAAAAAAAAAAAAATCAAAAGCCAACATTTTCTGGACATACTTTCTGGTCAGCTGAATTTGTCTAAAGTAGACACATTTTGGCAGGGTTTTGGTAACTGAAGGAATATATTTGCATCTTTTAAAATACAGAGGCTTTCAACCTGCTTTATAATCTGACCGCAGAATGCACCTAACTTGGTAAAAATACAAGCAATTACAAAGGATTTCCAATATAAATGTACCATTGTAGTATTTGCCAAGAGATGAAAGTGACCTCTAATACATAAGGAACACTGGAAACCTCAATACTTTATCAGCTATCATGTCTTTTTGTAACTGAAAAGTGAACTAAGTTGGTACAATTATTTGCTATAATATTTAAGCAAATATGTAAAATAGTGACTTAACAGTAGAAATCAGATAATAATCAAAATCATTTTCCTCACAGAAAATATAAGGAGCAAACTTTTAATAGCTTTGTTTCAAAAACAATTTAATAGCTAAGCGATCTATGATTTACCTGAACATGCATTCTCATTAAAAGCAAAGTAAATATCTCTGAATACAGACATATTCCATGTCATTCTCTTTATTACTTAATTTCCCAGGTATCTCAGCATGATCTGAATAAATTATGCTGACAATACAACAACATAAATGATAAATCAACAACACAATTTCAGTGATATATAGCATGAAATGTAAATAATAACCAGAACTGCTAATTGGCTCGCTACCTGGCAACAAATCAGTAAGTGAGCTATTTCACTGGTAATGTTTCAGCTGTGTACCACCCTAATCATTAAGCATTTCTAGCTATCCTAAGCTGTTTCTACTTCTTTGAATATAAAGTTGTACTGTAGCATAAAAATTATGTCAGAAAGAAATTCTTTTTGCAATAAATACACGTTCATTGATAGCCTCTGATTTCTGGCGGAAATCAAAAGTCAGTCAGTCTGGCAGAAGCATTAGTCAATTCATTGCTAGAAATAACAAAGCAGAATACATATTACTAGAGAAACTAAAGCAAAACATTGAGAAACTGGAGTTATTCACCAGCCTAGGGAAATATCAGTATGCAGTAGAGTCCATACTCACTGCAGCAGGGCTTTATTTATTGGCCGAATGCAAAAGGTGAAAATGAAACCATAAATCCACTTTCCATCGGAGACAGCAGATTCCCTGCTCTCTGGTTTGGGATCAAGAGTCCGCCTTTGCCCTCGAGTCCCTCACCTCTGGGATCCTCCCCTCGCCTTGCTTTGCGTGACACTCGTGTGACCCAGCCCCACGCGCCAGGGCCTCCTGCAAAGCCTCTCCCACTCTTCCTAACCCGTCTGTATTGAATTATAGCCCTATGGTGACAGGAGGCATGGGAGGTAGCAAAGAGAAGCCGCACTAGTCACAGCAGTACGTCATCTAGTAGAGCATCCTTCCTCCAGCACTTTGTTGAAAAATGTATAAAGAAAAGCCAAGAAAACCCAAACTGCCAAAATCCCAAAGGTATTTTCTTTGCATAAGTTTTAGCTCAAGTTTTCCTACTTTATTCTGAATAGTGCATCTGAGACTTCCTTACCAACATGAATGTCTAGCTTTATTTTACTGTGTCTTTGAATCCCACCATGTTTTGAACATCCAAAGGCTTTCTTCATCAGTAAACTCCATTCTGCAGTGAATAACATCAAAAACTCCTCTTTGTCCGTTTTGAATGTGTTGGCGTGTGATTTTATTACATATCTCTTTGCTTGCATTATGGGGCAAAGCCAAGATAGAAATCACATTTACCCTTTGTAAAACATTCATTTATTTTTACACCTTCTTACTTATTCTCACACAGTTAAACTGAGCTCTCCTATTTTCATTCTTACTTTGGGTGGAAACTTCTCTGTGCTTCCCACTATCTTTTATTATTAT
Source organism: Nothocercus julius (assembly GCA_013398735.1). Taxonomy (NCBI): domain Eukaryota; kingdom Metazoa; phylum Chordata; class Aves; order Tinamiformes; family Tinamidae; genus Nothocercus; species Nothocercus julius. The sequence continues at coordinate 8,634,652 of VZSV01000008.1, read as the reverse complement.
TCCCATATCCTTTCTGCATATGCTGTATGTATTTTCAAGCAGGAAGATAACAATTCAGTGGTGCATTTAAGGCAAGCAGATACAACTGAGAGGTATCCCAATATTTGCGGTACTGTTTTCTAACCCAGTCCATATTCATCCAACCTTTTTCATTTTTTTCTGCAAAGACCACTGCTGTGAAATGAGCAGCCTCTTTCACTGAGCTGTCCACGGTAATGATGATCGCTGAAAACCCTATCACCAGTGAAAGAAATGGCAAAACTACCAGAGATTTCACTAGGATCTAAATTTCACAAAAGTTACTTCTATCAAGCAGATATAGTCAATTTGCTATTCAATTAGTGGCTACAAATAGTGCAAGTAATCCTGAATAACTTACATCGCAGAGAATTTTTCAAAACTAAGTATATTTCTCCTTCTGCTCCTTAATTGCCTCAATCAGGTCTCTAGAATTCCTGAAAGGCTTCTATGGACTTGACTAAGCAAAAATTTCCATGTCATCTATATTTTGGTTCCTTTTACTTTGTTTCTTATACTCCTTTGCAGAAGAGAGAGAGAGAGAGAACAAAAGCAAAACTGGAAAACTAAGAGTTAATTATTCATTTTAAAGAAAGTGCCTATCTACAATTAACAATTTGTCTCTAGCCAGGGTAAAGGACTGTCTAGTGAGTCAGGAAAAATACATAGATAATGAAATACAGATTACCTTAAAAAAAAAGTTTCAATTGTTAACTGAATTTTACTTCAACAATAAAAATAAGCATTGAAAAATGAAAAATACTTTTTTTCCCTCTACATAAAATGAATATACTATGTTATCAATGATATGTTATGATATCATAATATCCTTATAAATTGCAAAATACATATGTGGCATAATTTAAGTCCTCCTTCTGGGAGAGGATGTGGAAACAGGGATGATACCTCACTGCAAAGGGGAGGACGCAAGAAGAGCCCTCACACTTGCCTTTGCTAATGAAGTGACAAAGTCCTCATACACCTCTACCCTTTCACTGGTACATCTGTGCTTATAGAAGTGCAAGAATTCACTCACGCACACAAGCATCTGGAAATATATATGTTCTATGCTTTCAATAACAACAGGTTTAACTAGGTTAAAATCTTAATTAAAGTCAAAACATTTTTGAATTTGGCAGGTGCTGGCAGCAAATAAAGTGATCCTGATGAATGGCATAAAACTATTAATTATGTTTTGTTTGCTCTATTGTTAGTATATTGCATGTGTGGTTAAAAATTAACTCTATGATCTTATTTAAAACAATACATATGTCATTCCAGACATTCCTAAAAAGGATGCTTAGTAATAATAAATAGGTGTACTTGTCAAGAGAAATTTGCTAACAAAGTGAATTCAAGCATTTTAAATAGATAAAAGGAAGCAACAATAAATTACCCCAGGATATTTTTTCTTAAGATGCTTCTCTCTCGTTTTTATTCATTGATGAATTTTAGATATGCAGATAATGACAATAAATGTTTGATGATTATACGGATATTCCAAAGTCTCTAGGCAACCTTAAATATTTCAATGTGAAAAGTGTCAGACTATATAACAGTGTCTGTATTATAATCACTAAAGGTATTGATAAGGACAACTGAAAGGTTTGAAAGCAAAACTGTCAGAGTGTTCATCACCATGCACAGCAGGGAACACATCAGCCTTCTCATCCCCATAAACAGTGATACAAAAGAAACAAATAGAACTTTTGAAGTTAAATTTGTAGCACATCTGCATTTCCCAGTCACATCTGTATACAAATGAGCATGCAAATCACTTTGGTAAGCATACGAGTCAGCCACAACACATCATGCAAATGCCAATTTACATGGTTTCAAGCATACCAAACTTGCCTGCACAATCCAAGAAAACAGTTTTCAAAATCTGGTCTTTTGAACTTACCTCTCTGCTGCTCTGTCAATGAGGTTCTTCACAAGTGCACATTTTTTCCTGGGAATGATGTATCTTATTAACCCCAGAATCTAAATAGAGATAATACATTTGTCAAAAAATACATACACTTTACCAGGAAGAATTTACTCTAACATCTATTCTCTTTTCCTAAAGCAGACAAAATAAGCATACAAACCCACAAAGGAAATGTTTTCTATTATATGATTCTTTCAGTTTTCCCAGGAATTTAAGAAACTTACATAGCTTTAAATTTCATCAAGTATTAATTCTCCTCTGGCCCCTAAATTATTTTTTGCTTAGAAGTTCTTTTTTATTTTATTTCCTTCAGAAATTTCACAACCACTTTGTATTCTTGAACTGACTTGGGAGACACCTGACAACCCCAATAAATCCAAGTACAGCCCAATAAAAAGCAACAGAGGAGCTACGGGGCTTGAAGAAGGGCTAGAACCGGAGTGTGGTCACAGGCTCAGAGAAGATTCTCAGCATGTTCTAAGTCAGTAGTTTTCCAATCAGTAAGTGCACATGACCTAAACACACTGGAATCAACCTAAAAACCATAAGGAAGCTCATGAGAAGAGTAGTAGTGTCTATACCTGACAATTCGAACCAAACAGAGAGGCTGAACAGCTGCACTCTAACATAGAGATCGGCCAGCCCCACGTCTGCAGCAAGGATACGCGAAGCTCACGGAGGCAGCATCTGGGTTGACAGTACATCTACATAAATACGCAAAAACTGCTTAGGCACGGTCAGAAAAGCTGTCACAGAACTAGGCAGTGAGGGTGTTTTCAAACTGTATTACAGGCAGAAAATTTCTGATGGTTTTGTGAGAGAAGATACCACATGCAAAAATTTGACTGGAATGAATTTCCCTTAGGAAATTACAACCATTTATACATAACATTTAATCACAGAACTCTTAACAATATACCTGTTGACTAGTTCTATTTTTAGTCTAAAGTTCCTAATTGATGGGTTGCTACACTGTTTCCATATACTCAAAATAACTACTTCACCAAGAACATAGCACTGGGATATTCATGGCAAGGAAATAGATTTTGGTCATGCATAAATAGCCCTCTGGATTTTAACAGAAGTTTTTAATTGAGAAATTATCATAATCCCAATTTTAAAAGAAAATCAGGTAATATATACAACTCAGCCTTTAAATAGCATGTAGCAGGGGAAAAAAATATTTTTCATAGGAAGTCGTACACTTTTTCAAATGGCCTATTTTGTGGAAGGATTCAGAAACCCCAGTTTCCAAAACTGGATGTTAATGCACTTGATTCTAGAAATTAGATCTCTTCCTCACATAATTCCCTCTGTATTTAAAAATGTATAAGATTAATGCACGTACGATGCATCTGGAAACTGCCAAAGACAGAAACCTGGCCGCTGTTAGGCAGCAGACATTTGTTACCCTAGGTCTCCAACTTTTGCCATGTGATACAGAGAAGCATCAGACATGCCAAGATGAGACACAATTAACTTCGCTCTGATTCTGCACGGGCATACGATGACAGCCTAAATTTCAGATGTGATCCAGAAAGTGGGTAAAAATATTGGACAAGGGGAGCAGAGGAGCTTTCACAGTGAGGGATGGCAGGGTCGCACTGGCAGGACACGCACATTTACACCTTCTCCAGGCCCCAGTGCTCACAGCAGCTTTTACAGGACAGTGCCCTTTATGTGAGTAATATATGACTTTAGAAATTGCAGAGAAACCTTGGGGTTTCTTTCCTTTTTAACAGCACAACTTCTCTTATCCTCTTTTCATATATCCTTTATAGTGTGTTTCCATACTATATATTAAGACAGAACCGTGGCAAAACTTGGTATTGATCTTGGTTGATTGAACTTGGTATTAAATTGTCTGAGGAATTATCTCTAAAACTTATGGAAGAAGTTGAATATCTTTTGTGCATAATACCCTTTTATTTTTCTACTTCATTTACTTTGCTCACTGAAATGTGTGTATACATCTAGGCACATAACATTATAGTATCTTTGAACTATTTCACAAGTTTTTGATCCATACTTGGACATAGGAATTATAGGAATTTAATATATATAATATATATTCTTAGACAAGCAATAATCTTAAATTAGCTAATAAATTAAATATTTTGTATGCCCTAGAAACAGAGATTTGAAAAGAGAAGCAGTATTTAAGAATTTCTGATGTACATAAATATGTCATTTTACATAACTAAAAATTAAACTTCCAAAGTCCGTATCAGCAAATATGAGTTCAAAGCTTAGAGAAAATAATGACTTACCTCAGGAACTCCCAATTAAAAAAATAAAATAAAAATAAGCTGCTTAAATTTAATAATGAGGCATTTTAACTGTGGCTTTTATTTAGCATTCTTGATCTTAAAACTGTCTCAGGCTTTATAGCTAGAAGAGCAGTTGGCTTCGGGTCTGAAGGCACGCTCATGGCTGTGCTTGCACTCGGGCATATGTTTGAAGAACTGGGTTAAAAATCACCTGCCTGCTTCAGTTTGGTTTGTAAACACAACTGGATTATCATTTGTGCATATACCGATGGAGTATGATCTGGGCTCTATTACTGCAAGGCATCGCGCATATCAGTAACGAAATACGATTATCCTCTAGCAAAAAAAAGTTATTAATATAGTGAACAATTAAATCTACTGAAAAACACATTCACAGGAAGTTAAGGAAGGTGTTTTGAATAAGTGTGGGACTTTTTCTTATAACAGATTGGCTAAAGTAAACAACCTGTGAGTTACCTCGTCATGTATCTAGTTACAGTATTATATAAAGTACTTGATCATCTCCCAGGATAATAAACCTGGTAGTGTGGAGAAAAAAAAAGTCTCCATGGGATTAAGGGAGAGCTAAAACATTTCAAATATGCAATTAAAGACATTCTAGCATGCCTGTGATCTCTGCTCTGGTTTCCTATTTACAGAGAAGGAAAACTGGCTCAGACATCCTAGTCTAAGGCAAGGAAGTATGCAAAATCGAGCAGTCTCTGTGCCAGCTCTTGCTAATCCTTTTCAGTATGGTTTGCTGCTAATTTGTCATGGCACATATTTGCCTTATGTCTAATTAGCATCAAATTGCAAACTGCTATTTGCTAACAATTTGTTGCATCAATCTGCTTGAAAATCTATAGTTTAGAACTGGATTGCAGCTTATTCTGTCTATCAAAATTTCATCTCATACACATTGCAGCAAATCACTTCCCTCCAAAAAAGATTGTAATGCTCGACCATACACAGAGGCCTACATTCAAACAGAAGTACAAAACAAAGTGATAAATTTTTCTCCTTTCTTTTATACCACATTTTTATTTTATTATAACCTGTTTACAAAAGGAATTAAAGAACAGAATGCTCTTTGCTTCAAGCCAAATCTAGCTGAAATTGTATCACCTTCAGAATAGAACAGGTGCATACAAAATCATCATCCGTACTTGCTAAAAGACAAGAGCCTTACAACAAGAAGCTGTGATCTAGAACCAGTTCTCTCAAAGTACCAAAAAAATTTCAACCAAAGAGGTCACCCAGTTCGGGAGGTGGCTCATCTGTTCCGCTCAACACCCATAGAAATTGTAGTAAATTAATAGCTAAAAGTCTTTCTCATAAATAAATATTACTGCATAGATGTTCTGCAATAAAGCTGTAAGCAGCGTGGGAGCTGTCTATATGTAAGCTTGCCTCCCCCGCTATGGCTCATTACGAACAGATGGAAAACGCACGCTGCACGCGGCGCAGGAGGCGGACGGAGCTGCGTCCGTGCGCGGCCTCGGCTGCGCAACTCCCTCCCGAGGGGCACGGGAGGTTCTAGTGCCGCTCCTGCGCCCTGTCCCTGCAACGCTCTGCGGTCACTGAACCGCTACGGCTGCATCTCCTGCGCAGGCACAGGTTCAGCCCACAGAACGCGATGATGTTGTATTCAGATTTGGTAGAGATAGATACGAAACGCTTTTTCACCGGACATTTCAAAACTAGTACATTAAGAAAAAGCTGAACTTGAGCAACTGTTAGTAATGACACCTTCAGATATTTTTTTCTGTATTCTTCACTTGAATCAGAGAAAAACCTAATAAGAAGGTCACAGGTGCCTGTAAATCATGCTGAAGAAAACAGCTAACTGGCTGAAGCAAAGTAAAACATTGCTCATTTGCAATATGACTGACATTCCTTTATCCGTATGATAAACCATTAATATATTAATCACATTTACCAAGACACTTTTATCTTCAATACCTGGCCACATGTTTGGGAGGTCACTACATTTCCCAGTGACCAAGAAACTAAAATAGAGAAGCACAACTTAACAATGAGGAACTTCTAGTGAGGAGATACTTCTCCATGTAATCTGTGCACATTGCAAATAACAGGGAACAAACTCCATTATGAAAATGGGCTCCTGCCTTTTCACGGATCATACAAAACCACTGTTCATGTGAGTAAATAACATGAATACACATATTAAAGAATACTGCAGTGTAACTACATTACTGCAACTTTTCCTGCATTTGTTTTATGAATATTAACATGCTACGCTGATGGATTATGGTTATTTGCCAGTGTGTTAATTTCCAAAATTTTATAGAACTTCTCTTTATATGTATTTTTACAGGACAGTATTTTAGAAACCACATTAATTTTTTCCTGTTTTAAAATGATACATAAATATAGTGTGGCCCAATTTTGTGCATGGAAGTGGGAATGCAATCTGGGCAGCTAAGCACCTCTTAATCTTCCAATCTGGAGGATAAAATTGAGGCTTTTTCATCTTGGCTGAAGGGAAACCAGTCTGTGTGCCCTGAATTCTCTCCAGATTTTATGGCTGTGGAATCATCAGCATGTCCATTGATAGCCAGAATAGCTGTATATGCTGCAAGATGATAAACTTTTAATGGGAAGTTTGGGAACACTTTTCTTTCCTCACAGCCTCCTAAAACTGAGAGTGATTTGAGGTGAGCAGAACTTGTGTATTGTATCAGCATGCGGAAGGCAAGATACATTAGCTTTCTTCTCTCCATAACAAATGTAATGCTGTTTTTCACATCTACTGAAGTTATTCATGGTTCCTTTAAACAAATCCCAGAATTTCTAGATGTAATCTTTTTTCTCATGTTAGAATAAGACAGACATCTCTATAAATTAAAATGTAGAAAAAAAATGGGGAAATCACATTTGTTCAGTTAATTAAGAAGAAATAGATTAATCATTGTAAAATATCAAAGAAAAAGAGGCATTTAAAAGTACTCAGCATTGACATAATTAGACCTACCACATCTAGGTCAGCTAAGGAAGCAGGATTCATGCACCGATGATTTATTCAAAACTTTTGAACAATGCTGCTTCAATTGACATCTCCCTAACCGTGACTCTTCCCAGAACTAGTTGAACCCACCATGCTACGTGCAAATTCTACACAGTTCTGAAAAACACATCTCTACCTCATATGAAAAACTCCACAGGAACAGGGTGTGAATTAGAGAATGGCACATTCACCATTTTTAGTGGCAGCTCTACAGGGTCTGCGGTTGAGATCCGTCTTGGGATTTCATTGCTTGTGCTCATCGATAGTTATGGAACCAGAGAACAAGAATATCTGTGAACAGATTGAAAGGGTTAGGGCTAACCCACTAATGAGAAAGCAGTGGCATTTAATTATGCGTGTTTCTCAAATTCTTCCCAATATAAAATTCAGAAAAAGATCTGAATGTCTGTGCAAGCCTTGGATCAAATGGGCTGGATCCAAAAAGAGTTTTGAGATTATCAAACTGGAGTTCTCAGTTTTCTGTCTTTAATTCACTTAACCATTTTATTTAACAAACTTCAGTCAGCTAAAGACAACTTCAGTAACAAGTTACATAAGAATAATTTAGTAATTAAAGATAAATTAGCAATTACTTAAGAGGATATTTCCATTTAGTTATACCGTCTTTGGCAGAACACGGTTTGAGGTTCCATTGTCATGAGTGGGTTATTATAAACCTCAAAAGCTGCACAACAACATTAATCTGAACAAACTTAGAGGGTGAAACTGAAGTTTTCTTGCATTCTGCTAGTAACAACATATAGAGAGTCACCACACAGATAACACACACACCAGCACAGCTTCCTTGCCTATCCTTTCCCCAAACATCCCAACCACCACCATTACCATAAGCTGTTTTCTGTATAAACCTAGAATTTAGAATGACATTTAAACTACAGCCTCAAGGTGAGTGACTGACATACTCTTAAAGGTATTTATACTGATATCTTTGGACATGTTTGGCATATACCATATGCATATTTCATCTTATGCTTTTGTACAATGTTAGGAAGACACGTTTTGCAATTTTCAAAATAACTAATCCAAGTGAATAACAAGAATCGTTGCTGCCAGATAGCAGGCTTCCTCCTCCAACAGCTCAAATAAGCACTGAAGATCTGTCCCCAGATTCAAGCAATGGCTTGTAACAGGGATTTTAGTATTTCCTATATTCTGCTTATGAAAAACAGATGAGTACTCCAGAGGAGTAGCTTGACAAAACTGGGAAATACCGTGAAAAAAATAGGAAAAAATAAATAAAAGCTGGAAGTTATCAATGGGAACAAATTTGCTTAGAAACTAACTACAGATATTGACAGTGTGCAAGGCTCAACATACAACTGTATACGTCTCAATTCCTGGTCCAGTAACATGCTACAATCAGTATACAGGACAATCTATGGGCTTTCTCTCCTAAAATCCTGAATTCTGAAGAACAATATATTTATAAATTATGTTTTTCTTGGTTAGACACAGTAACTTGCTATATACCTCTTCCCCTTTTTCACTCAGGTTCTAATGATTGCCTCTCTACTGATCAGCTATAACATAGGACTGCAAATACTTTTCTCCTTGTCAAATAACACCATAAAAATACTACTGTCCTCCTGCTTTCTTATACATACACATTTACAAAAGAAAAAAGTAGCATAGTTTAGCAAGTCCTGTGTGGGAATTTTCTCCCATGATTATCAGAGAAGATAAATGAAATTTTCAAACACATCCCTATCAAACTCCACAACACATGGCATGTGTGGGGTTTGCATATAATAAAAGGAGGCACAAGAGAGAAAAGTTTTTTCTGCACTCAGAGTAATGGGAGAGAGAATCTTGAAACACTGATAGCAGAGGAAGCATTTTCATTAGGTGTGTTTCACTTCTTCAGTACAGTAATCCACTTACAGAAGCTGTATATTCTTACATGACATATTTCTACTTTCCTACAGAAGTGCCTGTGATTTTTTGAATACTGTTTGTTGTTACTGCCTTTCTTCCCCGATACAATGCACCAATTTTTAACCTTTTCAGTAACCCAGTGACACCTCTGGGATATTACAGTATTCCTGTCAAAATGTCTGGTCTAAAACAATAAACTTTACATTGATGTCTTGCTTTTCGGGAATAATTACACTGTTCCTTAAATGTTAGCCTATTTACTATTTGTGCAAAAAAAGATGACAAAAAAATCAATAGAACACAATTCCCAAAAGTGCATCAAAGTCTTTTGCAATGTTAATGGATTAGCGTGTCCATGAAAGTGCAAGATCATTTTGTCTTGATGCTCGGACCTGCACAGGATATGCACCTCCTCAGAGCTAAACTTATTAACCCTTAGCCGCTAAGCTCATCTGTTCAAAAAGTTAGTTTAATCTCCCCATATTTGTCAGGATCCCATTTCTTTCCGCGCCACGTCCTGGAATGCTGCACATCGATCAATAGGCGTATGATGAAGGGACTTCGTCCCGCTACCTGTGACCAGCGGCTATGTTTTTTCAATGATTCCGCAGGAGTCAAAAACTCAACAAAGCGCATCGCGGCTGCTGTAAAGGGAGCATGCTGCTCATGTCTGTGACCACTGTATGCAAAGCTTGGCATTAGTCACCGCCAGGCCGCCTCTGACAGCCCTGAAGTGAGGGAGATTAATGTGAGGCAGGGGCACTTTATTATTGTCATTCTGTTCTTTCACACTCTGCCTCTGACTTTCAATTTTGTTCCAGAATTAATTGTCTGCTCCCTACAGTATGACTGATGTAGAAGGATACAAGTAACATAGGCACCTGGTTCTGGCCTTGACAATCTGACTCGGTGTTGCAGGATGTATTGTGTACAGTCAAATTCAGGGACAGACGGGCATCTCTCAAAGAAATCAGCCAATGTTTCTTTTGACTTCAATCAGATTTGACTGTAGATTATCCTTCTCTAAGAACAATTTTTTCTTGTAGAGATGCTAACAAAATGCCAGTACCATTATTAAGTACCACTACATGATACTATTGCTCTGTTTTATGCAGCCTCATACGAGGCCTTTCTTTCCAAGCTTTCCTTTTTATGTTTGAGGGTAGTAAATTAGTCATGTAGCAGTGTTAAATTCCTACCCTCTCCGAGTTAAGCATTGTTGTGAGACCATTATATATAGTATCTTTGACAATAGAAATACATGGCTATGTAAGTCAGGATCATTTAGTATTTATTGCGCTAACAGTTCCAAAGCAAATTACGCACAAAGTAAGACAAATATTTAAAGATCCTGTACCTAATAGAATATCTGACTGTATATCAGACTTAAAATGAACTGCTGTACAGACAGATCAAAGAACATCTTTACTAGGAGAACTGAGGCTTTGGCTTTTAGGAGGGGAAAAAAAAAAAATCATATAGAATCACTCTTTACACGTGAACCACTATCTATCAGTTTGCTTTTTCTCAGGTTAACCTCTGATGGTGACAAATGCAAAGCCAGTTCTACAAAACAGCAAAACAAGGAGCTTCACCTTTATCTTTAGATAGTCAGCATTTACTGCTAATCAACAGGCATTGCTACAAGGCATACTGGCAGTATCACCAACACTGGAAAATGCTATTCTGAAAATAGGGTTAACCACAGTATATTTGGTCAAGACTCAGTTTTTACTACCAGCTACTTACAGTGCCCATTTGACTTGTAGTTGGACTCTATTATATTTGGTCAGACTGTTGATAAGCTTTTCACAGCTGTGCAGCTGAGATACCATCGCAGGTATACAAAATAGATACAGCTAAGCAACACTGAATACTCCACTGCTTAATGTTATCCCATTAATACATGGGTGGGTTTTTTTGAAAGGTCTCAGAAATTTCGTCCCAAATATCCTCTCTGAATAGAACATGCAATAAATTATTGTGGCTTTAACTCATCTACTCCTTCAATATGACCATGGTATTATGTTAAAGGGTACAGAAATATATAATATGCTGAACTGTCTCTATTCTGATACCAGAAGGAAAATTACCACCATTCACAGTGAGGATGACCCAATCTCATTATATTAATGATTTATCACTGTGAGCAAGATGTGAAAAATAACTAGTTGCTTTTAGGAGAGGAAGCAGATTCTCCTACTTGCTCCAGTTTTCCCCGACTTCTGAGCAAGCTGCATTTCAGGATGCATTTCAACTTCCTTGAAAGACACAAAAAGCAATAAGAAAGTCTGTCTCTTTAAAAAGGTGAGTAAATGTTGTAATATCCTTCAAACCTGACATTAAGTATTCAAATGTTACTTAAGCAAAGTGTGAGCAATTAAATTAATCAATCTTCCCAGCCATGTACTGAACAGATGTTCAATAAATCCTCTCTGCGTACAGTGTGGGGGAAAGAAGGTCCACTTTTAGCTGTCCTTCAGTGATGACATCCCTCAGCCCGTCCTTTCCCTAGGCCTCATGGGCCACTGTCAGGCAGCTCTGCTGTGTTGTTTCTTTATTATAAATAACAACAGACCACCTGGACTACCTGCAGTACCTGGAAGCTGAGGTTTAATGATCCTTCAGGCTACATCCTCAGCTCTCTCCTGATCCCAGATAATGGGACTGATGGGAATGGCAGAGGAGTGACGGATGGCAGTGACGAATGGCTCCAGACAAACATGTGCTGACAACTAGTGAATATGGGGCAGTGTAGCAGAAAGGTCAAGATAAAAGTATTTACTTGACTTTCAAAGTTTTTCCATTAAAAATTACTCAGATCCTTGTGTTTATTACTACCAGATAATGCAGCAAATAGATTTGTACAACATATTACCAGATTATCTCAAATGCAGCAAACAACAATGTGCGCATCATCACCTACTGATCTTTAGCAAAATGAAACCATCTGCAAAGCTAAAACGTCTATATTATATAAACATATCAGAACTTGAGTATTTGCAGTTTTCACTGCTGAAGTTGCTAGCAGCTACAGACGTGCCCTCTGTTCTTTAAAACTGCCTGTTCTGATGAAGTTCCCACCCCAGGCAGAACATGATCTCTCATTACCTCCCCAGCACCAGAAAAGGCTTCTTTGCAACCCAGTCTTTCTGTCCAATTAAGCAGGGAGGTCATTCCTTAACAGAAGTTATAAAGCTTCCCTGAAAGTTCTACGAGGTAAAATTTGATTGCTTTGAGATACACCTATCATCATATCTACCTTAGAATCTCAGATTTCACAAATTAAGGGCCAAGGTTGTTCATTGTACTTCCCAAATCTTAAACAACAAATTCTGTTGGGTTAAATGATATATATGATGCATTTCATCATCTTAACTTTTTACATGTTAATATCATCTGTGATCAAATGAGTCGACTGACATTCAAATGTAATGGTTAAAATTTCTGTACCACAGATATACAACTTCAACCTTTTGAATGCTGCCATTCCATATATGGACTTTATCCACATTTTAATGAGGCTTTAAAATCTCCAAGATTAAGCTAGTATTTTATGTAGAACTGCCTGCTTTTTATGATATCCTGACATGTTGTACAACATTTGTGACTATATTGATCTTTATAAATTCAGCATCTATATATATTCATGAAAGGGCTCCCCTCCGTCTCCAGTATAATATTGGGGGCAGAGGGGGAAGCAGAGGGACAGGAGAGATTTCGATGCAAGCTTCCCAGCAGTAAACAGACAAGTAATAACTTAATAGCAATATTCCACAACTAAGCAGGGTTTAAAAAATTAGAGTGCTCAGAATGCCAAGGTTCTTCCTTGATTTTTTTTATCCTACTTCATTCTCCTTCAGCCAAACCTGCTACACAAGTCCTGAGGGGGTAAAGTGCACTCCTCTCACACCTGGGACAGTTATATATCTTCATGCCCTCACCTTTGCCTGACTGCAGAGACAAGTTTTGCTGTGTTTCTCCATGCTAGTTCATGCTTTTAATCTGAAACAAATGATTGCAGGGGGGCAGGAGGGGGGAAGGAAAAAGAAAAAAAAAAAAAGGCATTATCACCTTGGCAAGGCATCAGGAGTATAAAAAAAGAAAAAAAAAGGAAGAGGAAGAAAGGGTCTATGGGCAAATTCATCTTCCATTGCTACAATCAATCTCTCACCTAAAGAAATACACAATAACTAGGCAGGAAAGGGCCAAGATTTATGGCTGAGAAACATCTACACTGACCAGCACACACCTAGCCTTCTTGGCTCCCTCCTTGCCAGAATGGCTCTTTCTAACAGTTACAATGATATACTGTCTCTCCCTACTGTTTTACAAGTACATTAGCTTTATTTAATGAGATCTCTGAGTAATTTAACAGATGTATATAGGACATAAGACTAGAAAAACTCTTGCTACTTGAATACTTTTGCCAAGGCATTCTAGGGGTAGCTAATATCCACTACCATGTTACATTCTTTGAAACACTATTATTGGAATTTGGGGAAGGTTGTTAAAAATCATTTTAATAGAAATGTTATATTATAACCAAATAGAAAACTGCCATATTCAACATTTGCTTGTATCATAAAAATCAGTATAAATGTAGTTACTTTATATCTTCAAAACTATTTATATATTAAAAGGCCTGAAAGAAATTCAGGAGCAGAGATGAGTGTATTTGTTAGATCTTCCACCCTGTTCCTTCCCATAACTTCAACATCATGCCCCAAGGGAAAAAGCAGATCCTTTCATTTTAAAAACATATGCATTTGGCTTGAAAGAGCATGATCAGATCATACAATAAAGAGGCATTTAGAGTACTGTATTCTGAGTTTCTATTTATTTAGCATATGTATACTAAATACTATGTATTTAGTACACAAAATATAGTTAATTATTACTTTAATACAATAATTCTGCTTTCAATTATTACAATAATTCTGCATTAGGGTAATATGCAATGTCTAAAATGGCTGCTACCGTCCAGCAAGCTAGGTTTAAATAACAGCATCAGTGAAAAAGACTGCAGTAACTTTGAAAATAATTCCAATAAGTTCTCTATTAATAATATGGAGGAGTGGCAGTTGGACACTACCTGTTTAAAGTATCATTCAAATAACTTTACTTAGTGAAATAAAATGGGCATAAACTTTATATATTTGGCTGTGCATTTTGTTTGTTTTTGTTTTTTTACAATAGAGCAACTACAAAAATCTATACAGTGTGTTGCTGTTTTCTCATACATTATACTTTTAAACTTGATTAAAAATAGAATATTGCTCCAGATTCAGTAAATGACTTCAATGAACTACATTAAAAAAATATTCAACAGCCTCAATTCTACCCAGTGATGAGACCAGTACTAATTGAGTTTAGTGGCATTTTTCTGTAAATAATATATAGTCTCATTAAAGGAGGTTTATTTTAGTTTGAAAATATATTTCTTCTTTAAATTCTTTTAAGCTGAAGGGAAGAAAAAAAAAAAAAGGATGAGAGCAATATTTACTATTCTGGCAAAGCGTTCAATGTCCTTCTGGCTTACAGGATATTGTGTTAACCTTGAATTGGACCATAAAACACAGTTCTAGCACATTTATACATAATTACCTATAGAAGACTAGGACATTTACAGCAAGCATGCCACAGCAGATATGTCTCATATTTAGAGCAGAACCACATATGTATCTGAGTAAAGTATTCTGAACCACGTTCTAAATGGTATATCACATTTTATGCAGCAGTAATAGTTGCTTATTTAGAAAGTGGCAAACTTCATCTTGTGAGCTTAAAATAAGGATATTGGAAATCAGAAAATACGGATAGAAATCAGAAAACTGTGAGCTTAAAACACAGATATTAGAATATCAGAAAAACACTGATAAATTTTAAAGTACAACACTGTCAGTAGTGACCATGTAAAATTTTTACTAGAAAATATGAATGCACAAAATTCCTGCTGAAATGGAAAAGAGGGGCAGAAACAGGAACACAAGCTAAACTAGAACAAATTCATTGCATGAAATTTCATTTCTTGAGAGCTATACATCAAGTTGTATTTGTTTAATGAGGTTGACACTAGAAAGATGTATAGAACATGTCAGACACCCAGTACCAGTGCGTTCTGGGAAAAAGATAACATCTGAGAATCTGACCACTCACTTCGTCTTCTAGCCAGACTTCTCTATCTACTGGTTCTTCGGGGGATTATAAATGAGAGGGCAGAAGGAACAAGGAGCAAAATAATGAAAAACACACAAAAAAAGAAAAATTATAACATTGTAGAGCAAAGTAAAGCCAGATTTATTGACCTCACAACTACATAATCAAGAAAAAGTTATCACTGTGGAAACTTTTACTAAGCGGAATGATCTTAAATAACAAGGGAGTGCTGTGAAATTTACAGCACTTTTAAGATATGCAAATTGAATGCAAGGTATAGACATAAGGGTAATTAATTGTAAATCTAAGAATAATGTTTCTTTGTCAGGGCTGTCTCCATGTTGTGGAATACATTCTAATGTGCCTTAACTCTGAATATTTCTTAAAGGCTGCCCTAATTATAAGATGTTCAGAATTTCAAAATAGTAGTTATTCTTATCGTTTAATATAGCTGCTGTAAAGTTTCATAACAAAATTTACTGATTACATAAAAATATTTTATTTTAACTTTCAAGCATAAAGCACTTCTTTAACAGTCTAGACACTGAGTATTTGCCTTGAAAAAATATTATGAGAAGCAGCCTTTATCAAAAACCATCTTTTGTATTCTTAGCTTTACTTTTTTTTTTTTTTTAAAGAGGAAAGGGAGGCAGTGAAAAATCAAAATAATTAATTATAAATACTTTTTAAAAAATTTTGAAGTAGTATGTAAGTTTTATGAGGAATTAGTAGGACAAAATAGAATATAATTGCAATATTTACTTCTTCCTCCATAGACTATTCTGTAGCATTCTTGTGGCAATAATTAATGTCTACCCTTCCATTACAACAGGACAACAAAAACTCCCTTTCTCATTCCACAGTTTGCATACAAGTCCCAAGTTTGAAGGACATGTATACAAATTTCCACAATGTGTGAAAGCTTTACAGAAGCAATTTAAGACACAGCCAGTTTCAGGAGCTGGCCTACAAAGACTGCTCTGCTTCCAGAGAGAAAACACACTATTCTTTTAGCAGCTTTTAGAGTTGAGCTCATTCAGACCTGCTTAAACTAAGCTTCTTTAGGGGGCAGCATAGCAAACAGTCTTCAAGAACAGCAGCCCTAATAGCATCACAGCTTTGAATTTGTAGGGAAAAAACTTCCACTTATTCTTACTTTTATGAGAACTTAGCTGTAGCCTTGCAGAAGGCTTAAAGAAATACTTCTGTATCTAAGAGCTCTTCCCTACAAGGAAAGCAAAGCACTAAGCTTGCCGAGCACTCTGAGCTCTCTGCAACTCAGTTTAGCAACTGTTGAACTCCCCACAACATGAACTCTAACCATGTATTTTGTTTTTTCCATGCAATCTTTCAAATAAATAACTAGGTCATAGCAAGAATGTGATTGTGATACATGTGAACTGACACTGCATTTTATACGAAAAAAATCTTATTGTCAAAGTCATAATAGCACATGCCTTCTGCCTGTGCAGAAATGATCCATATACCCCTGGTACAGGTTATTCTCTTAATGTGTAGGGAAAAGAGCAAAATACTTTATAATCCTCTACTTAAAAAGAGGTGCAGCAGCGTATTTGGTCTGAAGTGAGATGGTAATTCTTAAATTATTGCAAAAACTATATGATATGATATAGAGCAGTTTCTGGGGGGAGAGAAGAGCCGCTACCCCTCATGCCACTGGCTAAAAGTTTCCTTACCTATCACCATTAAAAAGAAAAAAAGAAAAAAAAAAAAAGGCTAGCAGAACGAGTATCAGTTATCTGACGAAATGAAACATTTCAGAAACTCACTAGGCAATTTCTTTGTGAGATAGGAAAGAGAGGGAGTGGTTGAGCATCAAAACATAACACAAAGGAAAAGCTAAAATTAATTTTGGAAATTTACACATCCTCATTTTATATCTAGTTTTACTGAAGAAGAACAACAACAACAAAATTTTTTTTTTTTTTTTTTTTGGTCCTAAAGAGCACCGTATAGTTTCAGCTCCCTTTCAGCAAAGGTTTCTGCTTTGGAGTTTTGTTATAGTTTAAACAGAGATCTCAGAAAATTTGAAATTGCTGCCAGATATAGAGGCAGATTTCATAACATGAGTAAGTGCATCATATGCCTATATGAGAGGGTCTCTCCTGTGTAACACTTGTGGAAATTACAAGTTTTCCATATGCCAGAGTTAATAGCTTCCTCAAAGGATCTTTCAAAGATTATGCTCACACATAAGTTTCCAAAACTTTCTATATGGAAGCAGAAAACCAAGGCACTTATTAACGGTGGGTCGGAACCAGTGCAAATTTAAGTTTTCAACTTGCCTTCCTTTTATGATGCCTTTCCCGCAAGAAGCTGCAACTTTCTGGTACCTGCAGAAGGTTTCAAGTAAGAGAAGAGGGTGTTGATGAGGCCTTTAACATCTCCACAAGGCAATAAACAATCTGGAGTAAGAGCTGAGATGGCACCTGTGGCAAGGTTATGCAAAAATATCCAATGGCCCCTTAAGAAGGAATCCTAAAAGAAAAGCTTCACGGTTTTGATGGAGTTAAAAGATGCAAAGACCTTCTTTTTCTGAAGTGTTTTTTGAAAATCTATTACAATGGTGAACAAAGATCCTTTTCCAAAAGCACAAGGCTCCTGGTTCACCAGAACTCTGCTATACAAAGCAGTGACTGAATGCCTAGAAAATACAAAATTGCAGAAGAGTCAAACTAGGCTTATACTGGATGAAGGGAATGGTTAAAGCCAGCAAGGGTTTTCTAAGCCAGTTATTTCTGAGTCATTAATCAACAAAAAATTGCACTAATTTTATGATTCATATAACTCAAAACTGGTTTCTCTAATTCAATTATTGCCACGTTAAAACTACTACTACAAAAAAAAACCCGTAGTGAACACTGAATAATGGCATAACTTGGGTGACTCTCTTCTACGATTCTAACATTTGTATTTTAGCTTAGCAATAGTCTAGGGGTGAGCTTCCTCCTCACTTGAAAAGAAGAATGGGACAATGTGTGCACTGGATTTTTCTACAGAATTTATTGTATTAGTCAATTTTGAGATTCATTGCTAGGATTTGGCAGTATAAAAAGCAGAAGACTAACAAAAGTGTAATTGAGAGCACAAGCATACTCATGCTCTCAGAATCCACCCACACATGATAATCCAATGCGTGCTGAAAGAGTAGTCCCACCTATTCCAACTGGACTACCTGAACAGTAAACATACACAAGGTATCTTTATCAGTGGGATAGCAAAAAAGGGTGAATGCATCATCTAGCCTTCCACTCATCATTAAACAGGACTAATTACTGTAGGGTGGATAGTCCTATAAAATACTTTTTTGAAAAGGTCGTTATGAAAAGTGGAATTCCTCACCTTGTCCTTGTACTCAGTGGAAACTGCTCAGTTCCTCTTTCACTTGGTGTGTGAAATTATTCGCACAGCTTGAATTAATGCTAGCACTATCCTTGAATGTCTTTGCTTTTATCACTTTCTGCCAATCACTTAACAATACCCAGAAGTTGAGTTTTTCCTATTGTAAGAGTCATCAAGTAAAAATCAGGGTGAAAATACTTAGAAAATGGTGAGATGACTCTCTTATTTCCAGAGTATTCTTATTTCAGCCTAATTACTAGCATAAAAAGTCACTCCTAGACAATTGGAAGAAAGGCTGAAGTACAAAATCAAGCAAAAAGATTCACATCAATATCATGGCAACTGGCTGGATGTTTAGTTCCTTGAAGACAAGTTTACTGCAGCCCTTCTCCACTATGGCTACAATTCTAGATGCAGCAGAGGAAACAGGGTATGTTCGGACATTACAGCAATGCATAGCACAGGATGTCTCCCTGAGATGAGGCAGTCTAAATGCACTCAAAAAAGAACCAAGATTTACTTCCCATTTTTAGGGAACAAATGTACGTCCATGACAAGATAATATATTTCATACAAAAATACATGCTTTACTCTTGAATAGCTCCAAGGACAAAGTTTGTGATTCCAAATGATGAGATCCAATACAATCTTGAGTTTTAGTAAACAAGCATGTTTTTTTTTTTTTTTTTTTTTAAATCAGCATTGCATGCAGAATTCAAGATGTCAGGTAAAAGAGGGGGAAAGCTACTATCTGCAGACTAGTAATATATAAGCACGATGTTCCTTAACACAGGGATGGAAATAATATATATTAAAAAAAAAAATAGAGCCAAGTTAAGTCAAAATTAAATGCTGCAGATTAAATTCTGTACAGCCTTATATCCTTTACAACCAGCATGAAGTCAGTGCATTTGCACAGGATTTAAGTCAGGGCACAAATTGGCCCTTCAGCTCTCAGATTTCTCCAAGCTTTCCCAACAGCTTGCTGAGCATAATTTGGACTTGGTTATTTAAAGCTACACAGAATAATACAGTATGAAGACTGGTGTGAACAATAACTCTTGCACAATTTATCACATAGAGAAGAGCTACTAATCTTTTTAGGAAACAAGGTATTCAAAATTATTTAATGCTAATATTTATGCATCAGGAAGCATTCTAAGCACAAACCAACCCTCTTCCCCTCCTCATCCACACACACAAATATGCATTTGTGAGCATCTTTAGCGATACCATACACCATATTTTCAGAGAGTCTTGAAATTATCGTACTATATGTTGGCATTTATGAAATTCTGTTATTAATGCCACTCTTATAACAAAGATAAGCTGTATTTACAATACTAATACCTTCAACAAATAATTAGATATGTATTGCTACACATATAGTGCTATACACCAATGATGGCTCCAGACTGTAAATTTAAAGTACATTATTGTAATAAACAGTAATAATAGCAATAATGATAAAAATAAGTTTGGT
>VZSV01000008.1:8558920-8614480 GCA_013398735.1 Nothocercus julius | reverse complement strand
AAGAAAGTAAGTAATATTTTATAAACAACTAGTATTTTCTTGGTTGTTGAGTTTTCTTTCCCATATCACATACTATTATTTAAGAAATACCAAAAAAGCGTAATGCTCTCAATATTAAAATAATTATGAAACTTGACTAAGGTAACGCAATTCTTCCTAATCAAGCATACATCTATCAATGCATGACCATGAATATTTTAAAACCTACCAGCTACTTGTATGACTATTGCTAGTCATTTAAAACTTCCAAAAAATTTATAAAAGCGTTCTGTTGTCTTTAAATACTATTCCAAGGGCCTGGTAAGAACACAGACATTTTCTTGACAAGACAGTCCAAGCATCTAATGTAATGAGAAATAAAAATTCACATATTTAATGTTAAAAATCATTTAAAAAAATCAAATAAATTCTTCTGTTATGCATAGTTCTACAATCGGATAGGTGAGCTCTGTTGTGTTGTTCCTTTGTCTACAATAAACTATCGTAGGTACAATAAATCAATATATCCTAGAAATGTTTGGGTTTTTTTCCCCCACATTCAGAAGACATCTTTTGTGTTAAAAAAAAGAACCTATTAACAAAAAGATATCCTTGAAGGACCTGCCAGTTGCACACCAAATGAACAGACAAACTCCAGCACAGCTTAATACACTATATATAATCAACCAAAGACCTTTCCTACAGCAGTTTCCAGTTCCCTTTTAAAACAAAATATTACAGCCCCCCAGGCTCATAGATTATACACAGTAGACACAAAGTAAGCACTTGACTATTGTTTACTTAGATTTAAGAGTTTTAGGAAATTTCCCAATTATTTGTCAGATACAACAGGAGGGAAAAGGGCTTGAAGTTTAAGTTATCGAGAACTTTCAAACATACACAACTGCATTCCAACTTGCCACAAATTAGTGGCAGTCTCTTAGCCATCAGTTGCAAGAGCACTCTCAACTAACTCGGCCTCTCCAGACTGCTTAATAAATCCTTAACATCTCTTAGATTAAATACAAAAGCTCTGTGTATAACTTTCCAGACTGCTACTTCCCACACACTCCCATTCAAAAATAGTTTATACTGAAGATACTTTTACTAAAGGAAAAGACTCTGGGCGGTAAGAACAAATAGCACTATCAGTGATTCAAATTTCCTCGAATTGTCTTTTAACAATCCCTATTAAGTTGTCTCAAACTACACTCGGAAAACATGACATGAAAAGGCATCTTTCAGAACTGTTGGAAACATGTGAGCATGGTAGTTCAACACCAAGGTAATGCAAATGACTCTAGAACATCAAAGGGCTTGTTTATCCACATCTCTGACGAGAGGCTACTTAAAGTATTTCTAAGATTCCTTTTATATTATTCTTCATTGTGTTCAACATACCATACCATTTTGTTTCATAACAAGGAACATTTTGCACCTTGTGTACTGACTTGTCTTATATTTGAGTCTCTGCTTTGAGTTGTTCAAACTATCACAACCTTTTTTTTTTAAAAAAAAAAAAGAATATTATGTGATTTTTCTATGCTTTCAATTTATCATTTCACTTTTTTTTTTTTAAATACTCTGTTCAATCTTGCAAGTATGCTTTTCTGAAGTTTTCATCATACTCCATACCACCAACTCCTAGTGATCTTGAAGAAAACTCATCTGATTTTCTTCTAATATTCAGCAGCATCACTGGTTATCGTCTTATCCACCCAAGCCATTTTTATACAGAAGTCTTTAGCTTTCAGATCTTGCATTGCAGTCAGAAAACAGCTTTCAGTCACAGTTTATCATTGCACATTGTTTTAAAATACTATTTCTTAATACACAATATATAAGTTACACAATATTTTAGGTGTTTGCCTCACCTTTTCCTCTTGTCCCCTGCCATAATCTTTATCTTCTGCATGCTGAATTCCTGCTTATTGGTTTTACCATTTTCTCTGAGGAACCTCTTTGGTTCTTTAATGAAGCTATGAGATGAGCATCTTCTAAGAAGGTAAGTTTGTCCATTATCTTCTCACATAATATTCCATCCCACTTCATCTTTAAATTCAGAAGCCAACGCTAAACTGAACAAGTGTGGTTAAGAGCAACCTGGCTTGTCCCACTCCTGTGCTCTCAGAGACCTTTTCTGTCAGCTTCTTCTCTAATTGCAAATTGTAATTTCCTGTTAATGTTTTCTATCAATTTAAGATTATGATAGATAATAATCTCTCCAAATATGCTATTTCTGCATGATAACTAGCAAAATCCTATTTCAAGACTACAAAATAATTTGGTAAATTCAGCTATGTTCTACTTCAATTTCTGTCTCCTTAAAAGCATCCAATATAAATATCTATTACATTCTCCTCATACATTCAAGTGAGAAATTTTTATTATTTTTCCTGCAGCAGATTGGCATTATCATCATTTTGACTGGACTCATTCAGTCCTGGATAGTTTTTGTGAATCCTGTTGAGCAGGTGGTGTTTTACTCTGTGTTTATCGCTTGCTAGCAGGAGCTCCACACCTATGTTTTCACCTTTCTCTTTTGCAAGTTTCTCACTGTTCTTTACTACACCTCAGAATACCATCACTCATTCTCCTTCCTTTACAGAGGAAAATTTCTCCAAAATTGTTTCATCTATTCTATACTTCACATTGTACAGCACTTCAAAATATTCTTTCCATCACGACTACTTTGTTTGATGTCCTCAACCATTTGCTGAGGTTTGTCTCTCACTGCCGACACAGTCAGGCCACGTGTGTCACTCCGCTCTTTGATCTGTGATACAATCCACATGTCACATTTCTCCTCACATATTCCTCTGGTGCTTTCCCACTGTTCATTTGTCCAGCTGTTGTCGACTCTCCTCACTTTCTTCCTATCTCTCTGACCATCCAATTGCAGAGAGGACTTTTTTCTCATGACTCCCCCTTTTATTCTCTGTCAGTCTTATACTAGCCAGTAGCATTTCACCTGTTATTCAGCTCACTTTAAGGAGGAAAACCAGGAGGCCCCAAAGCAGGATCAGGTGCAATCAATTGCCATATAACAGTTGACTTTCAAGGCCAGTCAGTGAGAATATACAGACTGCTGCAGCACGAGCTTTGGAAAGGAGCGAATACCTTGAGGTGGTCCACTGGAATAAATCTCGTAATTCTTTTCCAATCTTGTCATTAAAAGCTATGTTTGAACTGTGAGTGTAAACTAGATGCAGCTTGTATCTGATCAGAATTATTTCCTATATGCATTCAGTAAAATACCAGCTTTTCAAATTCATATCATTTTGGCTGTCTGTATATACGAGCTAGTGATCTTGAAGACAACTCATCTGATTTTCTTCTAATATTCACCAAGTCCATTAATTTCTTACCTTTCCATCAAATAGTACCAAATTCCACTTTTCTTGTGATTGCTTTTGTTTAATTAGTTTATTCAATATTGAGAGACAGTTGCTAAAGAATCTTTAATGAATTTTCCCTCTTTCATTTTCTTCATCAAGTCAGTTGTTCCAGCCTAGAAATTCCAACTCAGGCCATACTTCCAACTTCTCACATGTTAAAATCTCCCCTCAGCAACAAAATATCATTTCAGGAAATGCATTGATATTTCCCTACTCCAGATCACAGAATTTGAGAAAAACAACATTCAGAGCAGTGTACTGGAATCTAGACATTTGAGCAAAATATAAACCATCTGAACAACATGTTTACTTTTCCAGATTTAAAGCCTTCATATATTTAGAATGAAAAATGCCTCTTAAGCAAATGAACAAACCAGCAAAGCAGCATAATAGCACTGTCAGTGTTGTGAAGTTAATGTAGTGGGTACAAGAGGCGCTGATTACTGGTGATCAAGAATAACATACTGTGAAAACGCAATCTAAAAAGGTGCTGCTTTTATGTACTACTCATATCTAACACTTCCTGCAATGACTATGAATACAAAGGCTGTCAAAAAGGTTAAAACTTATAAAACACCTTGAGATCACTAAAGTTTCGACTTTGAGATTTTAATGGAAAAAGCTGAACTCTCTGCTCAAGCCGAAGTTTCAGAGAGAATCAGAAGACCTTCAGTTTTATTACATTGGATAAAAAGTGACAAAAGTGGATGCAAATGCTCAAAACCTGGATTACAGGAATCATCCTGGTCACTACTGGCTAAGAGAGAAGACGGACGTTCCTGCCAAAAGCAGAGCGACAGTCTGGGAGGAGAGTGCTCCAAGAGGTCACTGCCTCTCCCTAGCTAGGCTAGAAAGGTGATGAAAATACAACAGGGTGACTGCGAAACGAGCGCAGGTTAACAGCAGTCTTCACAGTGACACCAAGTACCTAAATGTCAATGTTTTCATTTTTCTGAGCAGAGGGAAGCTGACGCAATCCCTGTGTAGTACTTCCAACACAATAAGCATCCTTTGTTTCAACATCCAAGTATCAAGGTCAGGACAACAGCAAAGTACAATATCAAGCATAACATCAAGCAACACATTTGAGGGGATAGCTCTGGAGCAGCTGGTTAGCTTCCATGATGAATGAGAATTACAGCAGTTTTCAAGAGACCAACAGAAGGCTGGCAGGGTCCTAATCAGCTATAACATCAGTAGTAAAGATCTAAGGAGACTAGAGCATTTCCAAAACTACTAACTTCTCTGGGCTTTAGTTTCACTAATTATAGCTGTGACAGCTGGACGGTGTGGGTACATGACTGGAATTGGTTGGAGGTTTTGACATATGGTGCTATTGGAGTCCTGTCTTTTACAAAAGGAACATAAAATTACCCCCAACAACTGGGGGGCTGCAGCGCTTAACATCCTGTTTCCAAGTAAAGCACCAAAGACAGGTTAGCGTGCAGCAAATGACAAAATGTCACTCGAGTAATGTTACAGCAGTACATCAGCGAAAAGCACTGCAGGGTCAGAGGGGCAATTTAAGAGTTAACTAGAGAAAGCACATTGGCATACTTGGTTTTCCTTCTGCACATGAAGATTTTCTAACTGAAATTCTAGCTTCTGTTATTCTTCTGGAATAAGCATTTGGTGCTGAAACAGTGGGAAGAAGCAGCTTCACATGAGCTGAAAGAGACTCCAGGTGTGCTGAAAAATAAATTCAGATAGGTATGTCTTTCTATGCGCACCTCTGATGAGATTTTTCTCCATCCTGCACGTTTTAGCCATTTAAAAGACTCAGCGAGAGGGTAAGTTCTACCCTCCACCTAAGGGGATACAGTTCTGTCAGAATGCAGTCTGTGTTGTGCCCCATGAATAATTTCTCCTACAAACTTTTGATTAAACATAGACACAAAATTTCTGAAGAAAAAGTTGTTCAATATAAATGAAGACAGACAGGACTGTTTGTCAGATAGACAATCACTCTGTACAAGGTCTGTTTCTACTAGGAAGAAGTTGAACTATAGGTCCTCGAGACAAAATTCATCATTTTATCTCAGTCTTCCTCAAACTCCGAACTGTGCATGCCAAAAGTAAACTCTTTTGCTTCCACTCCCTATTCCCTCCCATTCCTTTCTCTGTTGCCAAATTTGCCATTAAGGGCAATTTTGCTTCCTAACATATACACAGGAATATATTTGCTTACCTTATAAGCGGCAGGCCAAAATGGGTAAGTAAAATATTGAGTTTTTTTTTTTTTTTTTTTTAAAAACCTTCCTAACATTTTTTTCTGTCACACAAACCTGCTCTGAGCCAAAAACAGCCCATTCGGACATGCAGGGAGTGCACGAGTGGGGCAGAAGGCCAGCACGACTGACCCAAGGGACTCCTGATGAGCATAAATGCAAAAAGGAAACGCAGAGAAGTGGGAGTGGGGACAGACTACCAAGCAGTGACATAGCTCAAGTATGCATGGATGGAATAAAGAAAGCAAAAACTCAGCTGGATTTCAAGCTAGTGATGTTTCACCATGAGGATGGTCAAATACTGAAAGAGGGGCCCAGACAGGTTGCAAATTCTCCATCCTTGAAGATATTCAAAAACTACCTGGACAAGGCCCTGAGCAACCTGATTAGATGGCTCTTTGCACAGGTGGTTTGAAGACCAGCATAGGCTGGTCTTCAAAAATCCCTTCCACCTTGCACTATTCCATGATTCTTTGAAGAGAAATAATAAAATTTAGAAAATGTTCCCAGACAGTTAGCTGTGTGCTGTATATATCAGCCTTTGCTATAAGATCTGATTAAAGCTAGTAAAAAAAAAAAAAAAGTGTTAAATCTGAAATGCCTTTTTTCCCCTTTGCTTATATTTAAAGGATCTCCAGAGCAACATACAAAATTGACTACAGAAATTCAAGTTTGTTTTCTAACCTATGCAGTATGATGCCATTTTGTTGAATTAATGACGACTCAGATGTAGAGGCCATTATTATAAAATAACTTTTAAGAGAGTTTTGAAGAAAAATTAGTTGTTTTCAAGCACAATTTCTACATGCAAGCTCTATCTTAAGCTCTAATATTTTCTTATTCTGAACTGTAGTGGACTTCCCTCCTCACCATTCCCTGGTATTCTGGGATGCTCCTCTCTTGGCTTTTGTTTATGCCTCAGGGACCTTCTCTGATGTTCGTTATGTTTAAGAGGGAGAGAGAGAAAGAGAGAGAGAGAATAAACCTTGTAATATGGTAACATGAAGGCCATTTCACAAAAAGCAGAGAAGGGGGAGGAGGAAAGAGAATGAGACTCAGTACTATAAAACTAATAGACAGGCAGGATAA
The DNA here is from genome assembly GCA_013398735.1 of Nothocercus julius. Taxonomy (NCBI): domain Eukaryota; kingdom Metazoa; phylum Chordata; class Aves; order Tinamiformes; family Tinamidae; genus Nothocercus; species Nothocercus julius. The sequence goes on along the minus strand of VZSV01000008.1, from coordinate 8,607,786 downwards.
GAGAAATACAAGGGTATACTCTCTGTACAGTCTCTTGAGTGTTGAACAACAATGAACTTTGGTTTCCAGTACATTTAGAACTCTGTCTTAACCAGGGTTCTCAAATGTGTTAAAAAATACCATATGGGGCTAAGTGTTTTTGATTAGAATTGCATTAATGTGGGACAACTGCCTTTTCCAGAAGAAAGGCATTTCTAACAGGAGAAGGCTGCTATTATTTATATGAGCTGAGATCATCCCATTTTACTGATTCATTTAGACTGATGCCAACTACAGCTGAAAACAAGCATTTCTTCATAAAGAAATTATGAAATTACTGAAGACTTTGATCTAACATCACCCAAGTTTTCATCTACAGAGACCCGCAGCACAAACATTAGTCACTGGGAATATTTACCATGCAGCATATCTTAAAATAGAGAATCTTGTAACAGAGAAAAGGAGAGAGAAGCCTATTTGATCAAAATATTTGGAACCATGGCCTCAAGTCAGGTTTGACAGAACTAACTTCTGTTTGCTCTAGTTTAGATACTTAAACTAACCATTTTTCTAATAGAACATGGATCACTTGGAAAGTAGTAAGGCTAAACACTCATATCCCTGAATTTCTTTCCCACCATTGTAAAACATATGTGTCCAAGGAACTCCTTCAAAAACGTGCACACATAACTGCCCAAATTGATTGATTTATATTTGCAAATATATGTCTGTACTGCGTACTTGCAGATACAGTGTGCAGCTTTTGCAGTTAAAAAAAAAAAACTCCCCTTAGGCCTGTAAGGCTATCCTGGCTGAAGGATGAACTCAATGAACATCTGCCTTCAAGTTACATCATGTGATGATTAAATATGAAATACATGTAATGCCAATAAAGAAAAAAGCACAGAAACTGGATTAACCAGACACTCAGCACTGTCCAGCTCAACTAAAAAACAGTTCATAGGGATAGTGCCTGAAAGTTGCTCTTACAAGTCACCAAAGACTTCTAATAATGACCAAGACAAAAAGGCTATATTCTCAGGGCAGCTTGCTTTTAAAAAAGAGAGTATGCTACAATAATTTGATCACGAAATGTGAAATATAAAGTGTCAAATAGAAGAAAATGCAATCAGTTCACTGCTCCTACGCTGAAGAATTAAAGGCGGCAATAGCCCTGAGGAACGAAGGCACCTCTGATCTTTCGCACAGCATGGGCTGCCTGTGTTCCCCTTGTCAAACAGTAAATAATCAAAATCAATGGGAGGCATAAGTAGGCTAAAAAACTCAAAGAAAAAAAAGTCATTTCCCAGATAAACCAACAATAAAAGTCACCCCTATATTACAGAACCATGATTTTGCTTATTCCCAGAATAGAAGAGACAGAGACCTGGATCAAATTTTGCATTATGTATTTCACTGATGTCTGTGAGGTTTTGTGGTATTCTGGGCTTATATTTTTGGCTTAGCACTCTTTTCTGACTGGTCCTTTGAGGATCCCACCGCAGCCTTGCAGGGAAATGATTCCAACACACCCCAGGAGAGCCAGAACGAAGGAAAGGCACCCTGAGCATCAGAATCAATACAAACACCTCATGACCAAACACAACAAGGCCAATGTGATGGCCAAAACTCTGTCAAAAATCCAAACAAGGAATAAATTTATGGTAAACAAAACTAGTGTAGCAGCAGTATATCCTATTCTTCATATTCTAGGATGAGAAGTCTGGAAGGAGAGAGGCAGGAGCAAGCACCACTGCGGCACCGCAGAGCTCCTGAGCGTGCCGCGCTCACTGACTTCCAAATAAAAGACAGACTTGGGGCACTCCCTGACAGCAGGTAGTGATCTCACTCCAAGGTAAGCAGCAGATTTTTCCAGCTGGCCTCCCTCTGTCAGGCTTTGGAGAAGGAAAAAGTTAAGCAAATTAATTATTTGGAAATAGGATGACCTGTATATTCCTCATCTAAGTAGCCATTAATTTTCAGCCCCATCCTGCAACTGCATAGTTCTGTGAACAGGCTTAGAGCACCACATACTGACATGGATTTCAGGAAGACCTCCGGGATTTCTGTTCCCTAAGTCAGCAAAAGCTTATAGTATTGCAGAGATGATAACGGCTGTCAGTCTCCAGGGAAAGGCTCTGCTCATGTTGCTCTTGAAATGAATGATGGAACAGCATTAGAAACATCCTCCATGATAGAGGCTGACAGTTTCCTTTATTGTCTGGAGTTAGAACTGCATCAGATGCAGTACATGGGAGTGTAAAATAGCACGGTTTGATTCTGAGCAGTGAGCCACTTGTTATGTCAGGAAGTCTCACACTGAGAGCAAGAGTAATGGAACAAAGCAGGAACAGGCAGATCGCAGGGATGAAAAAAGATCTTTTGGAAAGTTGTGTGGATCCTCCTCAGCTAGCTGACCCTCTCATGCTGTCAAACCTTACCAGAAGGAGGTACACATTTGTCATCAATAATATTATTTATTGATGACCCTATAATTATTGCAGTCATCTCTAACTGCATTTGGGCATCTCATTTGAGTTAACAAAGAAGGAAGAGCAGCTCCTGAGGAAGTTTGTAAAGAAAATTAGACCAGTTCCACAAGCCTGAGTTAGGAAGCCACCTCTTTGTGGTCCATCTCAGAAACCATGGCTGCTAAAATAGGCACCTGAGTGGGAGCCTGAAGAGTCTCCAGTATTCTCAAAGTGACAGACCCTAACATACTAAAGAGGGCACTGGGGCTTGGATCGTATTATCAGCCAGAAAAATATAGCTGCTGCTTCTTGTTTAATATAATCTACATTTTTGGCATGCTAGCTAAGCCCCTGGGTGATTCAGAGAGGGTGATTATAATTAGCTCTTACTCTTCCTAATAGTGCCACAGGAAGAGAAATGACCACACTTGTTCAGGATATCTGGCCCACAGCCCATCTGAAAAACAGGGCTTTCAGTGACACATGTGGCCCCACACGCCCTTTGAAATTCTCACGTGCAAATGTTGATTTTGATTACGTGGCTCAACTTTAATTAGTTCACGGCAGAAAGTGTTGGGTCACATGTCCAACCATCAGGTAAACGCAATGATCTGGCATCCCACAATACGGGACCACAGTCTAGATAATATCCAGCTGCCTGCTGTGATTTACAGTGTTTCTTAAGAAAAAAAAAAAAAAAAAAAAAAAAACTCAGACCTTTTCAGTAGGTGCAGAAAAAAAAAAAGTGTTTCAAATCATTAAAAAGTCCATAGAGTTAATATTTTTAGAAGACTAGCATTAATACATGGTTCACAACTGTCTTGTCACATATTGTATATACTGACTTCATGATTATTTTCCCACAGTAGTACAGAGATTGTTACAAATGCCAACACAGAAGGGAGGTGGGTGTTTCACCTCTAAAGGCAGCATTTACTAGCCTGAAGATCTCTTCTTATATCCATCTAAAACTGGTTTGTCAGTAGATAATACTAAATTCCATCTGACAAACTTGAAAACTGAGTGCCAGACTCAGAGTATATTTTCATTTCAGTACACAAGACTTAATACTTGGAATTCCCTTTAACAGTACCGTCCTGCTGTTTTCAATACAAAAATGGGAGTCAGCCCCCAGGTGACTTATAAAAGCCTTCGAGCAGAGTAACTTTTAAAACAATCCTTCTGGAAATTTCTAGCTTATTTTCCTTGCAAACATGCAGCACCCAGGAGATACCAAAGGTCTATTGGACATAGCAGAGATGGAATATGATTTTGTTCATGTTTTTGAGAATGCCTCTGAGGTTTGTAAATATTCACTGTAGTGCTAAGATTTTGAGAAAGCAGTTGTACAGCAAATTTGAATGATTAATGACCCAAAACATTTTAACATGTTATTTCTCTATTTTCAACATAAATAGTGTGTAAAGGGTGTTTAAAACTTTAATGAATCGAACTATATGAGTAAAGAATGTTAATCATTTTAATTGCCCAGTAGCCTGAAATTAGATTTAACAGTCTGATAATGTATCTTTAAAGGAATACAACCCTGCTCTATAAAAAAATCCCTTCCAAGCCAATTCTAATAATTTCTATTTATCTTTTATGACACTAACTGTTATACCAGTCTGCCGACAGACAGCCTTACGCTCACATTTAGTTTAAATGTGGTGCAGTATAGTTTTTCATTATCATTAACGTGCTCCTGGTGGGCAGAGTGCAATGCAGTGGCAGTGGTCACACTTCATTGCTTTATCTCATATGACAAAGAGAGATGATGTGCTTCAGTCCAGGCCAGAAGATGAAAGCAAAAGGTGGCCATGGAAAACTCCCCCTGCTGCCTAGGAACAGCATAAGGGCTGCATCGTGTGACTTGCTAACAGCACGAAGGGGCAGACAAATAGATTTTCCTCTATATTTATAACCAGCATCATTCTTCCTTTCAGGCCTTTCAGTGCAGGTAGCTGTTTTATATGAAATGAACAATCTTTATAGACGTACCAGAGCCATAACAAGGCTGATTTTCAGCGAGGCTGAGGTATATAACTCTTACAGAATTGTCAGGCTTCTTGCTCAACAAATCAAGCCTAACTTATGATGTTTGCAGTGTAATTTTTATTCCTGTTTGACTAGCCAACTACCCAGTGGTAATAGGATGTTAGAAAAGGGCAGTAGCAATGTTTGTACATGCCATGATTGATAGGCAAACTCTGCATTTTTCATTTATATCTCCTGATTCCAAATCAGTTAAGTTTAGGAAAAATGAAACAAAATGGCAAGAAAAATGCTTGCAGATTGCAGCCCAGCACTCTCGTAGATCTGAGTTCAGCCCACATCTGCTAGGATTGTCTGGAAACATTAAGATATCTAAATGAAAATCAATACTATATGTGCCAGCATTTACTACCAAGAACAAGTATCAAGAGACCTCAGCTAATCAGGCTTTCAAGCTTGTACTTGAGCCATAGTCTGAACCCCAGGGGTGTCCTAATTGGCCCAGGCTAATCATAGAAGAGTTAAATTTATAACCAGGAAAGACATCTTGTTTTTCTTACCAGTCATCATCTTGAAACTGAAAGCCTCACCTGCGTGGTAGCGGGCGAATGGTGATAGCCACTGGTCATGCAAGAACTGCTTCTCACCTGTCAAAGGTAAACGAAAGACTAATTTAGTGTCTTCCATAAAACCGGTCAGGCACATTTAAGCTTTTGGTGGGTATATAGCGCTATCAAACCTTTCACATGAACTGCATATTTTTTCAGCTTAAAAGTTCTGCATTTAACCATCACATACTAGAATGTGGGAAGATTACATTGGAGAGGAAAAAGCCCCCTACATGCTGTGATCACCTAGTTTAACTTTTGTCTTGCAGAGTGAATAGGTTTCCAAATCAAACATCATCACTGGTATTAAAATTATTCTTTTTTTTTTTCTTCCCTTCCACATTCAATAGAGCACATAGCAAGTAACACACAGTAGTTCAATTTATCTGCATATTGTACAAGGGGATATCTAGCAGTATTTTTCCTATTGTAAAATAAAAGTGTGCACAATATCACTTGGAAGACTGTTAAACCATACTGTTAAAAATGATATTGAATCAGGGGATTGGGTTCCTAATATTTGTATTTGGGATGCCAAATGTGAGCAGATTTTATACTATTTTCAACAAATTAAACACAAATATGTAAAATGTTTATAAAGCTCAGTCTTCTGTTTTGGGCTTATTTTCAGAAGCTTGATAACTCTGCATTGAATAATTCTACATTAAACAGAACAAAATAGAGTGATGAATTAAGCCTGGAAGTGCAAAACCTAATGTTTTTCGAGTTTTCTTCAAAAGCATATGTAAACATCCCCGGAGATTCACATCTACCAGAAGTTTAATAACATTATTTAGATTCTTTATGTTCCTTATTTTAGATGTATTTTTAATGTGTACCTCTTAAAACAAACAAAAAGTTGGCAGTTATTGTACTCTCTTCCCACCACTGTTAATGGTTTCCTAGACAGTGCTATCATGGAAACATCACGGCATGTTGTGATCAATGAAATCTTGTTTCTCGCATGGCATGATGATTCCCTTGGAGTCTCATCTCCCACTAAAGCATGCTGTGAAATTTTGTCAGTTCTTTTACTTTTAAGGATCTCTCTTGGCCTCCATGATGTAAGCTACCGTATTATCTTCCTGAATCAGTCGTCCTGTCTCCTTTGCCGCTTCACCTCCCACTTCTTCTGGGATAAGAGGGCTATCTTCATCTTCCCCTTCAGTCCCTGCATCTGATAACGGGCTGCTCCCTCTCCACGTAGCACAACAGCGTTAACGGAGAGAACAGTGAATTTCAGCAAAATCCCCACAAGTCCTCAGCAAGGGGGAAAGGCAAGTGAAATTCTGTCCATATTCAATTCCAACACCTGAACTGATATTTCAGAGCTGCGTATCAATGATGCCAATAAGAGGTGGTAGCACAAGGTACAAAAATGTTTCGTTTTTTTTTTACCAGTAATTTCAGTCAAAGCTACAAACCAAATGCAGCACTTCTTGGTCTCTTCAGAACTATCAAAACTGGTTTGGTATAAAGTCTTCTTTTTTTTTTTTTTTTTTTTTTTGGGGGGGGGGGGAGGGGGGAACACTTCAGAAAAAGTCTGCAGAAAGACAAAAAGTCCTGCCAATCCTGGCATTTGAAATATATACTAGAAAAAGGTTAACTGATCCATTTGCCAGCATCCTATTCTTCCACCACCATCACTATTCTGTTGTGCTCAGCTATTACTCTTTTGGGCCCTAAGACACATCCCCTAATAAATCCTTTTGGAGTGGTTTAAGGGATTATTATTCCAATTTGTCCTCTTTTCTTCTCTATCAGAGATTGTCACACTTGTGGCAAAAGAAAATGTTTGAATTGCAGCTGCCCTATCCCCCTGACAGGGAAGGGTTTTGTTGTTGTTGTATGTTGTGTTGTTGTTTTTACTGAATGTGCTTGATTGCGAACAGAAATAACTGAAGCACAACAACATTTCCCTTCTGCTACCCTCCCTTGCCAGGATGGCAGCAGCTTCTGGCAAGGAGAAGTCATGATAGGAACAGAGGTGCAATTGCATTAAGCCACCTTACCAACCCATTCAGGGTTATTTGTCATAACCAGAGTGCCTTTCTCTCCTCCACCCTTGGACTTTGCTGCACTCCTGTGTTAACCAGTAGCTTCACTCTACCTGTGAAGAAAGAGATTTCAGCATTAGGAATCCATCACAAAAAATATCCCATCTCCAACTGCTTCAGTTAAAATTCTGGTCCAAATGAAACCAATGGCAAAGAGCAAACCAACTTTTAATTCTATATATTCCATATAACAATTTGAACCCTAATGTACAAGTTAGATGTAAAGAGCTATCTCTGAACATAAAGTGAACTGGACAAACTGCTACGTTATTGCCAGCAGAACTTCCTATTATGCATAGATAGATGGATGGACACGAAGAATTCACAAACTCAGCTTTTTAGGAGGAAGAAACAAACAAACAAAAACAAACAAAAAAACCCAAGCAGCTAAGATCAAAAACTTCTGGCTCCTGACAGCATTACAATAGGACAAAGAGGTCAAATAGTCACTGTGCAGTTCAAGGGTCTTCATCGCCAATCTTGAAGCTTTCTTAGGCTAATTAGCAATGCCACCAGGTACAGCTCAGTTCCCCAAATGACAACCACTTTGCCCAAAGACAATAAGGACTGTTCTATTCTGCAGCAGCCTCTTCATAATGGCTAATAAGCCCCAGAACGTGGAGGCTTCAGGTTACAAAAAGCAGCCCAGGACCAACCCTGCTCTAAGTCTTCTACAACCAGCAAAGAAAGGTCTACAAGTGCTTTGCAAAGCTCAGAGTGAGACCCAAGTCACCATAAAATCTCACTGTAAATATGACTGTTTCTGTTCTATTTTGCTTTTTTCCAAAAAAAAAAGCATTGCAGAACATCTTCCCTGCTGCTTGCCTCCAAGTTAACTCCATGCGATTGCCAAGTACTGCAGTTGTCAGATGAACGCAGACTCCCCCGATGGCACACACTCTCCTCCTCCTTGTGATGTTAATCCTCCTTTTCACTAACAGCACAAATCACAGAAATACATATAATTCTTATTTTCATATGATACTGAATAAAACAATTTAAAGCTTATGCCAAATTAAAAATCTTTTCTTGGCAATTTCACACCAGGACTCTATGCCAACTTTTGTTTAACAAGTAGTGTTATTAACAGAGAAAATATGCATTTTGTTTGTTTCTGCTTTGATTTTCTTGTGAGAATTTTCTGGTGCAGTGTATGTCTGTACCCACAGACCTAACACAGACACAGCAATAGGATGTCCAACAGAGCTAACATGCTCAAGTCTTGGGCAGTTTAGGAGGTATATTTTTTCTACTCTACATTCATATCAGTATTCAAAACACAGCTTCAAGACGAGCACAAGCTCCAGATCCCTCCTATAGACTGCACTTTCGTGCACTTGAGGAGCTGCATTTTCTGTGAAACCCTAACCTCTTAGTGCTAGTGAGGAAGCAGAAAGGAATTAGCAGGAGAGCTAAATAGCCAGCAGACCTTCCCCGGCGCAGGCAGCTCTGCTGGCGTGCCAGCTCTCCTAGTGCCACCACCATCCCAGCATACGGGGGTGTCAGGAGCAGAGGGGCGGCCTCGCTGCCTCTCCTCCGCGCACAGCGCGGCTCCGCCGCAGCCGCCCCCAGCCTCCTTCCCGAGCGCTGCACGGGCCATGAGGTCGGGTGGCTGCGGGGAAGGGCGGACGCGCCTCTTCCCTCTGGGCTGAGGATTGGCCCTGCGCTTTAGTTACGCGTTCAAGCGCGTATTTTGTCCCATATGCAACTAGCAACAAAGAGACATTCACACTACTCCAGGTGGAGCATACAAGCAAAAGCAGGAATCACCATTTCTTGCTTTAGTCTGCTCCAGCGCCGCTGACATTCAGTTCAACTCTTTTCCACAGCCATCCCTCTCACTTGACCATCAGTACCCTTCTAAAGCACAATCTTCGAACATTTTGCATTTTTTGTGTGTTTTTCCTATTTTGCATAGCGCAGATGTGCTGTTTCTTTGGAATTATCTGAGAAGGATTTGGGGACTATCACTTGCCTGTATCTTGCGACTCACTCCTGCAATTAGTCCAGTTGTGTCAAGTTCTTCATTGAAAATTAATCTCACTTCTCCAGGGTTGTCTCCCCCTTCTTGGCAGATCGGGCCTTCCTCCCTCTCTCGCGGTGTATAACTGTAATACATCTTCTAAAGTTGCTTTCTATAGTCCAGCAGTTTTGAATAGAGATCATTTATTATGAAGGCACCGCAGTTGAGCTCAGTGGCTGAAAGCCGCCTCTCCTTACTGCCGGGACTCTTCCAGGTTTCAACCTGTATTTAGAGCTGCTGGAGATCATGCCACCTCGCAGAAGTACCTGCTTTTCTGCTGTTTACGTGTATACGTCCAGTATGGGCTGCTACTGCCAACAGAGTCAGTAATGAAAGACACAGTGAATCTAAAGTCTAACCAATCATTAAACCAGACTAATGATCATTAAACCAGATTACCAATCATTAAACATGGACCCAAAAGATGAAACAAACATAAGTCCTATATTCTGCTATTCTTTGCTGAAAACAATATAATTTTCAGCTTATACTTTCCTGAAAAATAACGTCTTCTGTGTGGTCACCTAAAAAAGAAACCACCAAAATGTTTTCAATGAAAGTTTTAGTCTCACAGCACTGTTGAAGCCAAGGAACAGATTGTCTTTCCCAGTTTTCCTCTGAAAGACTAGAGTAGCTTATTAAAGCACAGATACTCAAGGACCTAGATGTTTCAGCAAAAGGCACATGATGTGACATAAAAATTACAGTGTCAGTTTAATGTCATCATTAGGTTTCAGAGCTAACACTTCATTAATTAAATTTTAATGAGATAAGTCTCTTTCCTTTTAGCTTGATTATAAGTCATTTATCCTAGAATGCTGCAAAATCACCCAAGTCTGAAAGATTTTCACATCGAAAACAGGTGGTAACATAAATAAAACTGATACCTCCCTAACTGCTTGAGACCTGGCTTTTAGGGGAAAGACTTTATTCTCTCCACTGAGGCTTTTCATGACTAGTACAAATAATGCTCTTTGAAAGACTCCAGAAAACTAATGGAGACTACCAGAATAATTTTATACTGGACAGTAAACCAAAAATAACTGGATGTCAGTTAGTAACCACAAAGCAATAGATTCCATACTATAATACCAGTTTCTTAAATGTCCATTTAGCACTTCCCCAAAAACCCTACTCACACCTTTATTAAAGAAAATTTTACTTTGGAGACAAATTTTCATGTTGTGTTGTTATTCCACATAACAGAATTTACCTGGGTCTAAATATCATTCCGAGAATTTTGGCTTTAGCTCTTATAGTTTCTTACAATTTTCTTATAGCTCTTTAGTATTCTTATAAAATTCTTTCTTTATTCCTTGTCTTTTACCTTAAAAATTACATCTGCATCATTGATTAAAACAACGGCTCAAAGTTTTCACAATCTTCAGGCAGCTGAACTTTGCAAATATTCAGCACTTTTGAAAATCAAAATTCTCTCTTTTCAAGGCCTATATGATGTCAATATAATTTGCTCAGTCTAATCGTATAATTTAGCTACCTATACATGAGCCTGGAGCGTGGCCAGCCCACGCTGCAGAGGGCCCTCCCATTGCTCACGTGTGTCGCTGGTCAGCACCGAGCCCAAGAAGCAACGTCCTCCTCCCAGCCTGTCCCCACACCCGGGCTATCTGCTCAGGCACCCCGCACATGGACTGCACATGGATCACGTCTGGACTGCCTGTCCCATTCCCTAATGTCCAGAAGAACTGAACACAGACCACAAAAAAGGGAAGATCTTTGTACACTTCATACATATCCAGGTATATGTGCACAAACTACTAACTTATGTATCTATACGTATGTGTATACATATAAAATATGTATAGTACATATAGTAGTATATATATCCTGCTTACTCATAGCATCCATAGATAAGTGGCAGGAAGACACACAGCTGGAAAGGCAGAAGTGGAGTAACACAGTGCTAGACAGTGGCTCAAAGAGCAGGAAGGAGGAACCATACGAAAGGAGTCCATGAGAATCAGAATAATGGAATTACTTCAGCTCCAAGGACGGCGACTCACGGGCACCCAGGATGTCCTTCAAGGGAAGCTCTGCTGCTACATCTCTGGGCAGGGAGGGTAAACGATGCTGGGCTCCGGGAATTGCAGAGCACTGAACTCCAGTGCTACAAGATAATAAAAGGGGGAATAAATTGGATCCCTTCAAAATATTTTCTGCACTTCTCCTAATACAACTGGCTTCAAACACATAATTACTAAGGCTTTTCACTGCTTTCGTCTTTCCATTAAAAATTCCCTGGCTGCATTAAGTTTAAAGTATCACAGTGCTGAAATAAACCAAAAATTTCTTACTAAAAGCAGCCTGAATGACAGAGAATTAGCACCTCTCCTAAGTGGGTAAGGAGCATAACACTGAGTTAGACATAGTTTTTAAAAAAGATTTGACGGAAAAACCATCATTCATTAAGCTAGCTTTATAGAAGGAATAGCTCCAGAGTTGGAAACGTAATTAAAAAGTTGACAGGACACAACTTAGCAGCACCCAGCATTGCAACTCACTCGAACTTTGGGTTTTTTGTTGATGCTTGGGTTTCTTATGCTCAGGTGAAAAACTGTAGGGCCATTAGTTGATATTTTTGTATTATATTCACCAGGTTCACAATCTGCTCATTTCACCTTTACACATCGTCACTGGCACTTTGCAGGAACCTAACAACAGCACACGGCTACAGCCAGTGCTCTTTAAAAACAGCCTTTCCCCAATAGCAAGAGCCCTGATGTATTTATAACATGCAGTTACACAATGACGATACTGCACGACATACGGGTATTTCCTTTCATTGAAACAGTCCTCTTAGAAATACTTTATGAAGGCTTTAAAGCAACCTTCTATATTTCGTTTTGATAAGGGGTTGGGGGGTGGAGAAAATTTCCACATTGTGGATTCAGTCAGGCGGAGGACACGACTTGTGCAATCCTAATAAATCAGAGCATTCCCGTGTGGCAGAAGCAACAGGGGAATAGTGTAAGAGCAGTGCTGCATGTTGACCTAAGCAAGAGCTTATCGAGAAATGATGTCCTCTTAAACAGACTCCTGTAGAGATGTTCTGCATTTCCTCTGACAAATTATAAGTGCCCTGACTGTAACATTCCTAACAAAATAGGGTTGATTTAGCAATGCACAAACTGCCCATTATCCTACTGCATAAAAAGGCCATTTAAAGCAAAGCCTTAGGACACTGGCCCATTGGAAAGAGTACATCTGAAAAATGACCCCCATATTACACCACCAAAGCTGTAACTACCCTAGGGAAAATACCTCATTTACAACACAGACAAATGTTAACTTTAATGAGTTTTAAAATTGCCATTTTTCTTGCATGACTTTGATAACACTTGAAATCTTAAACAAATATTTTGGCTGTTTTTTCACCCGGAATACGATCTGTCCAATACTGGAACTGGGATTGTTCCTCTTCAGCTGCCCTTGCCTTTCATTCAAGTCATGGCGCTCTGTTCAAGCGCAATTAAAAAGTGCATCCCCTCCAACCCAATGCTGAAAAGATTAAACAATCTATTTTAACAAACCAGTCCTGTCTGAAAACTTTGCGTGCCAAGATTACAACCTGTCATTATCTACCCAAGAGATGGAGTACCTTTTTAAAAAGTATCTCTAATGAGATCTACAAATCTAGTGCAAGACAGGTTACTTCATCGTGTTTATAAAGATAAAAAATATTTTAAATAGGTTATGGCTCTTGGGACTGATAAAAACACAATGGGGGGGGTAAGGTCATTCGGAAACGTTAATAAAAGTTTTCATAAAATGCAATGACTCTCAAGTAGAAAGGCTTGGGCATAAAAAATAGCTATGAAAGTGTATTTTCTGCTATGGTAAACATTCACGTTTTTTACTCCTAGTCAGTTCTCCAAGTTCTTTATTTATTCTGTTGGTGGCCATTTCTAGCTGTGCTACTGCCCACCTGGGATTACATCGATGTAGCATCTTCGCCTCAACTCCACCTATTCTGTTACAAATTTCTTTGGAGAGGCGGCACACTCCCTCACTTTGGCCATTACACTCACAGGTTACTGTTCATTTTTAAATGCTTAATCCGTCTGCCATGGAGTGACATCCGGAAAAAGTTATCCTAATCAGATAGGAGAAAAACCTGTTAGAAAACACCAAGAATGATGCCTTTCTTTTCTCATGGCAGAGCTTTTGTGACAAAAAACTGCAGAAAGCATAATGAGAACAGGTGACATTTCTGAAGGTAATTCTGTACCAGATGAAGTGCCTTACTATGCTTATATTTATTTCATCAGCTGTTCTTTTAACCTGGTGCTTTTGCTCCACATTGTTAGCCACAAGCTGAAAGGAAATGCTTTTTTCCAGGTAGAATTTCTCAGACTACAAGTCAGATTACATTAATGAAGTAAACATCAGATATTGGATTTTCATGTTTAGACAAAGTAGCTGGGAGAAAACCAATGCCTTCCCTTGTTATCCTATTTTCCCCACCTGCGACCAGCTTTTAAAAACAATAATTTGTGAACAATTTCTGCATGCACAGAAAATAGGCATTGATGTATATAACTCCATCAACTGCAGGGTATCAGCACCTACATGCATGTTCAATACAGACATGCACATTTTACACTGTATAAAAAATTTTGTCTAATCTAATAAATGTTACTAAATATCTTATGTTTTTGAATTAACCTCTTAAGTCAGGTAATCTTTTATCATATTGAAAAATATAAGAGAAGAAATAAAGCACAGTTTAGAGCACTGATTACTCTATCAGCCTCATATACAAAAGAGGAGCAAATTTTCAAAAATAGAACCTACTCAGTGCACAGAAGTGTCAATTTACAATAAAATATTGAATGCTGATTAGTTTGAGACTGACAAAATGGATATTTCAAGTCAAACTAAAAGGTCATGCAAATAACTTGAATATTTCAGTTGCTATTCTATTTTCAGGGGGAAAAAAATGTAAAGAAATTTTAAAAACCAGCATTGGTCAAAATCAGAAGCATTTTGAGCTCCCAAAACCACAGTTGCTTATTCAGCTAATGTATACAGTACTCTCTAATTTGTTCACATGAACATCAGGGTGCAGGCCATACGTTTTAACAAAAATGCAAATATCTTGGCAGCATTTCTCATTATAGATCCATGCATTATGTTCTATCAAATGAAATAAAATTTGGAATTATCTCACAAAAATATCACTGACATGGATAGGTTCGCATACATTCAAAACTATGTTTTTGTTTGATGTTTTATTTAGCAGGATTGTTATCGTTTAAAAGGTTTTGCAAATTTGCAAACGGTTTGCATACGTAACCTTTATTTATTTATTATGAAAAATAATGAACCAGCAATTTGAAGAAAATAGCTCTAAGTTGAGTAAGGTAGGCACAATTTATTCATTTTCCTTTAAAGAAGAAAATTTACTCCAGAACATTAATATGGATATTTATTAAGGTTAATCAACCACAGGCTCAAAGTCAAGAAACACACAGTTAATGGTCAATATGCACCTTTCATTTTTTCACATATCTGCTTGGAAATAAAGACTTGGGCAAAAACAAAAAGCGATACCAAATACTAATTTTTGCATTAACCTTAAATTAATCACTTCCTAGTGTCTAGGAATAAGGTGCCTTATTCCAGTTACAAAGCCATCTACTTGGTCCATACCTGTACCTAAAATCCAGGGTTTTTTTGCCTCCATGCAAAAACAGAAAAAGCCAGTAGGAATGGCCACCTACACACAAGGAAGCTTTGCTTTTCCCATATTAAACTCTTTTCTGCTGGAGAAGGCAGGGAAGGCAAAGTGGTGGCTCCTTAGTCACCACATGCCAGTTCTGTCTCAAACGAAAGTACATTTTTTGCTAAAGAAATTGTGATGGTGAAGGACATGGAAAGCAGCAGAGCGGGAGCAGCAAGGGATGGGGAGAGCAGATGCAGAGCGAAGTATCCGCTCTGACCACGGGCAACGCTGCGGTACTACAAAGTCCTCCAGGCAGGAGAGCTGTTGGCAGGTGCAGTTCACAACGACAGCTCTGACCTCATGTATTGGAACTACATCTGCATCAACTCAAGGCCAGGTACAGTTCTGAGCAACATCAGGCCAAAACCACACTAGTTGCCAACAACTCCCAGATGCCGGTGCAGCGAAAGCACTTGCGTGGGCACAGGACACTCCCACACGCCTCATCTCCTCGCAAGGGGTGCGAATCAAAGCAACCGAGAGCTACTTAGAGGCCAAATCCACCAGCTTTATGAGAGCTCAATGCGAAGCTTCAGCAGCAGCCTGGGGAACGGAGCTCTGCATCACCAGGCTGTTCATCACAGAGATGTCCAGGATAGACGTCGGGCTCAAGGCTCACTCAGACTTCCCTTGTTTTCAAATACTTGGTTGCTCTGGCCTAAGCATACAGTTTTTCTATTAGGATTATATATATATACACACACACACATATATTATATATATATATTTTATACAGGCACACATACACACATATAGTACCACCTAGCTTCCTTAAGCCCCTGACCCACCAGCGACAGTATAAATCAATAAATTGTGATACATATCTGTACAGAATGAACATGACTACGTTCAAGCTTAGCTTTTTCTAGACCCACAAGGATCTCTAATTAGGAGGTTTAAAACCGCCCTAATACAACAACACTGCCCTCCCTAATTTGTTTTTCCAAATAGGATTGACTATTATTTCTGTGTCAGAAAGGGTTTTTAGTCTCTGGAACAAAACTTCGGGATGCAGAAAGGAACTAGAGATTACTGACTGTTCTGACCGAAGATTTATAAAATGTAGAAATAAAAACTTCAAGAAAAGTCTCTCATGTGCTTTGAGTCATCAATAAATTAAGAGGATTTATTAGTTGAAACATACCCCTGTAAGTGTCTGGTGTCTTGTTTCATCCAATATCCACTAGTAAAAACTGACTCAGAAAGTTGCACACTGGTTTTGCGGGATGAGAGAACAGCTGTTTGATGTTCTGGTCTCTGAAAGCAGCCAAGAGAGAGCGCATTTGTTGTGCAATTAATTGGTCCAAATTAAGCACATACTGTTTTTCCAACTTATGGTAGGAATCTATGTGATTTAATAAATATGATAAATGGCTTGTGAGCATAACAAAGGAGGATTCAGGGCCACCCCCGTAGCGCCGGCCGTCAGCAGCGTCCGCGGCCGTCATTGCGGCGAGGGAGGCAGCGCCCAGAGCCCCGGCCTCGAGGAGAGGCCGCCCCAACCGCCCAGCAAGAGCCGCCCCTGCAAAGCCTCGACCTGGGCCCGAGGCGGCGCCGGCCCCGCTCCAAGGGAAAACACCACACAGCTGCCTGCCAGGAACCCACGCTTCAATGTGCCATTTCCAAACGGGTTTTGAGGAAGGTGTTTTGTCTGAATTTCCATTTCGTTCAGGGCCTAATTATGAAAGGCAGGAGGGGAGGAAAAAAAAAAAAAAAAAGTGATCTGCATTCTCTTTCACATCTCATTACGTTTAGCCAGCTTTATTACTAATTCTTTGTTAATAAAAATCCTCACCCCGGGAACTACGTTTTTGGTCCAGCTGCCCTGATCCACGACAGCCCTGCAGCAGGGAGCCCGCTGTCCCGGCACGGCGTTCCGGGGCGCCGCCACGCTGCGCCGAGGCGGCTCCGTGGCCGCTGCCCACGCTCACCCGCGCACCTTGGACGGACGTTTTCCCCTTGCCCGAGGACACGGGGAGCCGCGCGGGCCTCGGCCCGATGCCTCAGCGCTGCCGGGCGCTGGGGAAGGAGCTGTGGACACCAACGTCCGTGCCCGGCCCCGGCGCTCCCCGCGTGCCGCCACGCTGAGGTCACGCAAGCGGGGGAAGCAGGTGCTCCAGGAGCCGCAGGGCAGCCCAAGGCCGGCGCTGCCATCGCGCCAGCAGCTGCCCGGCCCGCCACGGCTGCCAGCCCGTGCTGCCCGCAGACCCCAATCCATTTTTATTGTATTCAGGCTGCAGCGTTATATTTCCTGCCTCCCCTTAGCACCACACATACAGTGTACTTGAAAACAAAAATCTATAATATTGATCCCACAATGTCACCACAATTATTCTTTTGAAACAGCCATTGAAAACAAATTACATCTGCACTGCCTTTTCATCCGATTGCTCTGGGTGAGCAATGCTCACTGTAGCCGCTAGCGTTTTCAGTGTTAGCAGTGTGTCACTAAAGACAGCACCGGGAAAAAAAACATCAGGGAAAAAAAAAGGAAGCACCAGTAACATATTTAAGGGGCAGGGGGGGTGGAATGATAGGGGAAGCCATTGAATTAACCAGATCATGAAAAGCTCCTCTAAGCTCACACAGCATTGAGCGTGCAAGGTTTCTGCATGTAAATCAGGCAGATCTTCGCCCCGCACAGCAGCTTAGCCGAGAGCGCACACAGTTCGCCTTTCCTGCCCAGTAAACCAAATGGAGTTGTTACACTAATTAAATTGACGAAGATTCAACCAGGGTCTCATTTTCACGTAGTCTGTTTAATACCTGATGATGACAAGAAGTATCATTTGAAGCAACGTGATTTTAACCTCATGTAACATAATTCCATTGACAAACTGTAAGACTTTCTTGACAAGGGAGAAGTGATTAACAGAGAAGCGATGACCGCAGAACAAACCCACCCGCTCGGATTAAAGCGGTGACATGACTGAGCTCCCAGGGAATCTGGCCACAGGCAGCCAGGGCCTTTGACACGAATAGCAGGAACATCCGGGCACAGGAGAGAGGAGCAGCAGGAGGAGGGGGGTAGCCCACCTTCTCCAATTCCAGTTCTCCACCAAGACTTTTTTTTTTTTTTTTTTTGTCCTAGTAATGGTTTTTGCTCATAACATGAATCATCCAATCAGTGAAACTGCAGCGACCCTCATAGCAAACACAAACCAGCATAATTTTATAGAGAAACCCTGTCAGCAAATGCTAACTTTTGTATGCTTGCTAATGGTCCTGTTTGGAAAAATATCCAACCTCATCAACAATTAATTCCTGTGCCACTGTGGTGGTTGGCCAAGGGAAAATGCTTTTGTTAAGCTGTGACCACACAAGTCACAGTGGTGGGCTCCTGCAGCGGGGAAACGATAACTTTGGAGTATTAAGAAAACCAATAGCCTTGTTGACATGAACATGGGAGTCTAACCCCTGAAGCCTCCTGATATGAAGCATTGATTTTTCTGTCTGGGTACAGTTCTAAAGCCATTCATTCTCTATGGTCAGGACTCACAGGGCCAGAGGAAAAAAAATCTGTTCTTTCCACTTTTACCTCCAGGCAAAGTTGAGGAATAAATTCTACATTTTGAGGGATGATTTGTTCAAGCCATGTTTAGTAGAAGCTTATTGCATAAAAAAACATTTTGTTTCCTTGACCCTTGCAACCTGTGACCACTTATTCTTTTGTGCACCTTCTTCACGTGATAACAGCAGGGGAAAACGTATAAAGGCACCAGTAGTTACTTGTTATTCTCCAAATAATATCACGAACCTTACTTATTATTCCTCAAATAATACTGTCATGTTCACTTGTCATTCCTCAAATACCAGTGCCAGCTGACTTGTTATTTCTCAAATGGTTCCATGCCTACTCGTTATTCCGCCTCATGTAATTACTACATCCCTTACTTGTTATTCCTTCTCATATACTACCGCTGGGCTGTACATGGTTATTGCTCATGTACTACTGATACGCCTCTTCGCTATTTCTTTTTTAGCGCTGCTTTGACATGTTGTACCTCTTTGAGGAAGGAAATAGTATTACGTATATTTTTCCAACCCATGCACCAAGATCCCATTTCCTCTGCACCTCTCTTGCACTCATTTAACAGCTATTGCAAACGCACACTGAAAAAATGCAAACGCTTTTTTAGGCAAAACAGCAGTTCCACAGCTCAGAGTCAGAGAAGTATGTTGCATTTTCTAGGGAAAAATAAAAATAAACAAATAATAAAAAGATGGTGAACAAAATGGTCACATTTCCCTCTCCCCACAAAGCCCCTGTACCCAGGATGGTACAGACCGAGCCGGGTGTTGCTGTTTGGCTCTTCCTTGCAAGGGAACAAAGCAGCAGCGTCAGGCAGGAGATGCCAGTGCTGCAGAAGGCTAGTACTGGGACACTGAGCTTGCTCTACCTTTCTGCTAGTGACTGCTTAATCGATTTTTAGTATTAATATTCAAATGTAACCACGTACAATTATCAGTAGAGGAAGCATAAAGTACCAAAGTCTTCAGGCATCTACAGACAGGCTGATGTTTTTAAATATGCATATATGTACGTACGCTCACAATCCAAAACATACAAACACACACCTCTGAATATCTAGCTCTACAAATCTCCAAGAGGCTACGCACGCAGTATAATTTTAACACACACATCTATCCGTACACAGGCAGATTAATCCTAGACAGTCTCCTGTGTTACTGTTCCAGAGGTATGCTTATATTATGTTACAGTGTGAATATGTTTGTATATTTATTATTAAAATACTTACTGTTCTGCCTTTTGAAGTAGATGGACAAATGATTTAGGAGTAGAAATAGACTAGAAACAAAATTAATGCAAATAATGTGTTGATTTTTTTTTAGCTTGATTAGCCAAGCCAATGGAAAATTCTAGAAAACGTATACAATTATTTTAACTGTCATAGAGTGGCAATTGTAATTGACATGATTTGTACGAGATGCAGTGTAATAACTGAATATATTAAAAAAAAATCTCATGGCTTGATTACCAGGAGAACATTACTAGTGCCACAATATTATTAACAACACAATTATCATGGCATCCCTAGGACACGCTCTTAGCACTTCAATGCATTAGCGAACCTTTGCTAACGAAGAAAAAATTAAAGTACAGCAAATTTCAAAGCACCAGTTGTACCCAATATCATTAAAAATTTATAAAACTTCCCCTGAACATGACAAGTGTTTGGTTTAAATGAAGATCAGCCATAAGAAGGAGCAGAAATCTTGTTATTCTTTGTCTCTTTCCCTCTCCCTCTTTCTCCCAGACCTCCCCCAGCCACCACCACCTCAATCCAGCTGAAATATGTAACCATTACAGAGTGACAGCTTGACACACAATGACCTGTCAGAACATTCATCTCTCGATGTTTTATTTTAGTGAGGAGCCAAACTGCAGAAAAAATAAGCAAGTTGTTTCAAGGCTTGGAATGAGATCAAACATTTCTGGCATCCCCACTTACCAGACCTTTGATTTACAATGGATCTGTCAGAGGCTGATTAGACAGTGTGTGTTTAAAAACCTATAGATGTTCCACAATTGCACAAGCTCTCCCCATCCCCGAAGAGCGAGCGTTTCTGCTCTTTGTTCGAGCGCGTGAATGAGCCGGGTTGCACCGCAGCACCTTGCACCTTGCGAGCCGAGCGCGCCGCATGCAAAACTGCAGGCGGCTGCAATTAAATCTTTTACTTAGGAGCCTTCTGACGCGCTACTAAAGGAAAGCTGTAGCTCTCTTTACCCTGTAATATTCCTTATGCCAATTTCTATTACCTTTTCTTCCAGGCCTAAAGTTATAACAGTCTGAAAAGAAAATATACCTAACAACTGCTGCAATCTCTGCATATTTGCAATAACGTTCAAGGCAACACGCTGCTGAAAATTAGTGAGACCAAAAAAAAAAAAGTGCAGGTGGCTAAAATATTCCCATACCGTAACATTTTTTGCTCATAATCGCAACTGGGGGAAAAGAGGCTAGAAATATATTGTTTCTATTTGTACCTAGAACAGTTGCAGAAAGAGCAGCAGGATTTGTGCCTGGCATTAGAATGTGTAATTCCTTAATACTATATTGTGGCATATGGTTCATTGTAGCAAATTATGAATACATGCGTTTGGAGAGCTTTGGTAGTAAATTTGGGCTTTGTACATCTACAACAATGCCCAAATCTGACAAATGTGATTTATGTAATATTAAGTTAATACAGTATTATGAAATTAGCTGACTGTAGTAAAGCTGTAATTTTAAAATGAAAGACAATACGATGAAATAAAAACAAAATAAACATTAGCATTTTGTGAAAGGTAGAACAAATCTTCCAAAAGTCTGCTTTGTAATTTATTATAATGCAGTATTTATGGCTGCCAGCATATTTAAGACACAGCATCCTTGAGCAGTACGGTACAACTACAGCACTGTTCCAAACGATCCCAGCTTTTCAACCTTTCCCAGACAATGCTCTCAATGAATTTAATAGAAGCTTTTGAACAAACTACCTTTGATGGAAAGAAAGGTGGAGCGGAGCTCCAGGATGCAGCCCCCACCATGTCCTCGCACGTTCAGCACCACATTTGCTCCATGCAGAGAATTGTGACTGAGTTGCTAAGGCTGTAGGAACACAGGTTACTACTCAGCATGTGAGACCGTTCAAGATATGAAATTACATTTTTCATATCCATCTATGTTGCCATGAAGAGGGGGGGGGAAAAAAAAGAAATCAATAAAAGCATTACAAGCCCCTCAGCTTTTAGGAAATTGCAAATGTTGAAACATCAAATTTTGAGCTTTTAAGGGAAAGAGGTGAGCAGATTAGCCAAAGTAGGGGCCAAAAAAAGATCTGCTGAGGTCAGATATACATAATCTGACTTTAAGGGAAAGATTTTGAGGGAAAGAAAAAGAACATAAATAAAGAAAGGAATATCAACATTTTGAGACTGCAGAAAACTTGCACTTGCTCTTTTAAGAACACGAGGGACTCCAGATAGGCATTTCCAGTACATCTCAGGCAGGTCAGAATAACAAATTGTTATCTCAAATCAAAAGGCCTTTTGTCTCCATCAAGGCTTCATTTCTTATATTTAATTTGTGTTTTCAAACAGAGAACATGTTTTCCAATTACTTACTCTCTTTAATGAAGTTTAAAAGCATCTGCTGATTTTAGAGGATTTTCATGTGATATAAAGTCAAATACACTTTCAAAGCAGGGTTTTCTGGTAGGGCACACAAACTATCCAGATATAATGAGACTGGAGCTCCAACAAGTTATGGAGACTAACACCTAGGGGTTACGGCCCAAAAGAAGGTTATAGTAAAATATAGTAGCATTGAACTCATACTAGTGAAGTTCACATCTCAGCCAACAATGATATGTCACAGATGAAAATGTATGACCTTTCTTTGGTGTAAGCGAAAGGCATGTTATAGGCTACTGAATATTGCTACTATCCTAGAAATTTGTTACAGGTATTTTTCATTCCACATACTCTCTGAAACACAGAGCGAAAACATTTCTATCTGAGCAAACAGTAAAAAGTTAAAATTGCATTAACAGGTTAAATGCATGAATGAATCAAGAAATATGAATTACCACAAAATGCTAAAATAAAGTTCTGCAGAGTGACTGCATAAAATGCATATAATGTGTCTGCATACCACACACAAGCCTTGATCCACTCAGTGCCACAGACCCACATATTGTGCGATAACTGCATTTTGTAAAGATAAACCTAATGCTGAAGCATGCACGTATAAAGGTACTGCCGTACATATTTGCAATCTGCATACTATGAATTATACAAACTCAAACACAAGAATTGTCACAGCTTAGAGGTGGAAACCCGCATCTCAACTCCATCAATATCCTTTACTTTAGATGCTATCAAATTTGTTTTTTCTATTTTAACTAGAGGAGTGAAAAAAATAAAAAATAAAAAAAAAAACTAAGGAAAGCAAAATTCAGAAACGAGTTTTTCAGCACAGACACCCAAAAAGAAACAATTCTTCCTGAATTAAAAATATGGTTGGTGTCTGCCTACATTTGAGCCCACTGCAGCTGACCCTAAGCCTTTTCTCGCGCAAAGTGGAAACGTAGGAAACGTTTAACTTCTGGAGGGCTTTCTTGATTCAGTTGATAATCAGGGAAGTCTAAGTTGGGAAGTCTTCAGGACAGACTCATACCTTACTAGATGCTAAAGAATCTATGAGGGGAAAGTCGTTAAAATATTCCAAAAATGGAAAAACTAGAGTGAGACCTACAACACGTAATCACAAGACACAAATCCATGATAAACCAGACTTCAGTTTCAGTGGAACTATATATTTTAACATATGTAAAAGCTTCTTTAGAGCAACATACCTCCAACCATAGCAGAAAGGAGATGAGAAGAGTCAGTATCACTGATTCAGTTACTGCAGGGTATATGACCATCCACAGTTTGCACACTTAATAAACGCTGTGAAACTTAATATAAGTTCCCAGCATTACTCAGCTGCACTGGTGCGCATCCATATTACATTGCCTCTCCTATGTATGGTAGGGATTTCCAGATGAAATTTCCTCTTTTTCAGAATATCAACATTAAAATACAAAATCATTTCTTCTATGTTAACTTTATTCTCTTTTTGCACAAGAACACATGCATATTTGCACATACATAAAAATTTAACTTTGCTACTTTACTTGTTATTATAGATACTAAAAGGCAGTTCAATAGATATTTTCTCAAACAAGTGTAAGGACACAAATGTTTGGACCTCTTAATACTCAAAGAACATGTCCTCATTCTCTCTTTTTAGTCAGTTAAATATAAACAAATTAACTTCCCATACATGTTGCTTCAGAGTGCATTACTTTTCATCTTTAGAGTGGTTTTCCATCACTATGAACCTTTTCCTTTCCCTTATGCACCAGCAAACATACTGATACAATTTAAAGGTCATGTTCTTTTCAAACTGACAGGGCCCTCCAAAATTTTGACGAGAGTCCCTCCAAGAATCACACCATACAAACGAAAAGGAATTAAGTAAAGCATCACTTGATGTAGGCTCAATCATGTGAACTGATTAGAAAATGTAACCATGGAGAGAGGTGATTCAAAGTGTGACGGACAACCTTTCAAAGAAAGGAGATGTCATGTTGATAATAATAAGCAAGTACCTGACATTGAAGGAGGGGGTGAAAGCAGAGGGTCAATAAAGATATAATTGCCTTCAACTACTGGGGGAAAAAAAAAAAAAAAAAGAAAAGAAAAGAAGAAAAAAGAACACTCTTTTCTAACTTTTTTGTCCTTTCAAACCACAAGATAAATATTTAAAATGATCAGAGCATTTCATCTTTATAGTTTGAATATAAGTTTTAGCCAAAAATACTAAAAAAATGTATTAATAACATTTCAGTAGCTTAGTTTGTTCTTTTGTTCTTTAAGGATACCTTAAAGTTCAAAGCCAAATATATAGAGTTTGCCTTAAAGGTTATATTGATACATATTGATCTGCATTACCAGTTAGATCATCTTTAAGAAAATAGCACTGGCTTTTTGATTGTAATACCCACATCCTTCAGAGAAATGGTACAAGCAGAAAGTAAAATGTGTCTATTTGAAACATGCTACTTATCAGAAAAATGATCAAATCTTTATACATTTTAAACCTATAGAGAAAGTATAAATATTTTCAGGAAACTTTACAAGCTGGATTATCATTATAGGATCTTTCTGAAAAATAGAGATGACAAAATTACAATGCATTATGAACAGTAAGTGAATCTTCAGCCCCCCAAAATACACAACCTTAATAAGGACCTTAACTAAACTGAAGAAAGGGATAAAAGGCATATAAAAAAAGTATCCTAGTCCAGTCCTCTATTTGTCATGAAAAAAATTATCTATATATCTATCTTTTCATTTGAGAATTCTGTACCTGCTGCTCTTTTTCCATCATTTCCTGAGATTTATGGTATGCAAAACAGTTCCAGCATGCAATTAACTTTATTATGGCAACAGTTTGAAAACATTATATCCAAGCTTATTCTAACAGTAAGAACCATCTTCTCTTGTCTATATTAAAATGTATGTAATGCATATGAATAAATGTAAACTTGACCCATTTAGTTACTATGTTCCTATGGATATCAAAAGGGTGAGTGAACCCAATCCATGGTTGGTTAAAACACTAAATGGAGATTACAGCTACTTAAAAGGCAGGTGTGGAGCTTTTCACCTATAGCTCAAATACAGACCAATATTGCACCACATAAGGTATCTTAATTGAGGTAAAGCAAATTAGAGTTACAGCTCAAGTTCCCACTGGACAAGTGGCCATTTCATCAAGAGAGTAATAGACCCTGGCACCCATGACAAACTTCTGCACCATCTGCTTGACATCGTGCCTATTCAAGGCTTGTCCCTGTGCTACAGATTGAAGGCTGCAGGACACAGTGAAGGTGACACCCCAGCCATACAATGCACCGCCTGTCTTGGAAGGAAACAAGGTTTTACTGCAATCGGGGGCCTTTGCAAACGCTCCCAAGCGCGCCGGCTAATGAGGGCAGACAGCACTGTCCATTCCAGACATATTCGTTTCAGGGGATCATCTCTCCAAGAGACATTCCGTGAGGACATACCCTTAAACGTGCCATCAAAGAGAATTATAATGAT
Organism: Nothocercus julius; assembly: GCA_013398735.1. NCBI lineage: Eukaryota > Metazoa > Chordata > Aves > Tinamiformes > Tinamidae > Nothocercus > Nothocercus julius. Next base: position 8,582,247 of record VZSV01000008.1, on the reverse strand, counting down.
AGAATTTATTAACATTTTTTATGAGGCAAAAACCATACATCTAAGGAAACATGAAATAAAATGGGATTAAACAGCAACCGAATTTCTGAAATGATGTAGTAGATGTTGTTTATGCTATTGGAAAGCTTTTGTTACACACAAAGATAAAAGCTGAACTTAAGACTTGCAGACACCCCTGAGCAGAGATCTTAACCAGACCTCCTTTCCTCAGAAATTGTCAGCCTCCCTACACTGGGGGTGTGTGTGTCTGTCTGTCTCTGCCTCCCCATGCACCTGGAAGGTCTGCCTTTCCTTCCTTGTTCCTTCTTTTACTCTCACACCTCTTAACACAGCCTTTCTAAAAGGGAGAACTGAAAATAAGATGGTTTGAGCCCTTAAGTGACTACCACAATACGCTAATTTAAAGCACTATCGGTTGAGGAGACAAGATTGCTTCCATGCCCATGGTGGGTGGAGGATGGAGATGCAAAGACATTCAGTTGTCTTTAATGCAAGCCACACTGTGAAAACAAGTGTCTGGTTGATTAGTGGCCTAGCTCTGATTAACTCCCTGTTTAAAGATATTCTAGTCAAAGCCTGCTATAGTCACCTCTCCACTCTCTTCTTGTGTGGGAGGTTGGTGGAATGGAAAGATGGAAAAAAAAAAAAAGATGAAGAAAGTAGAAGACATGGGGCTACAGGGGTGCTCTCTGGCATGAGACATGCTCTCTGTAGTGTTACTGGGAGAAGTCTAGCCTACCCAACAAAGGCTCCCCTGACAGATTTCTCAAAAACACTCAATTTCAGAAATATTTACAGCTTCAATTTTCTCTTTAAACTACAAACAACCAGGAGAAGTACTGCCTTTAAGACCCACTCCCAGTACCTAATACAAAAATAAATACAATCTGTCTTGGGCTGGAAGAAATTGCCATGTCTTGCCTCCTACAAAATAATGTTTCTTATAATGGTTATAAAAATGTTTCTTATAATATGAGCAAATGAAAACTAGCAGAAAGAAATAATATACATGAATATTTGCCAGGGGTGCCAGAGAGGCACAGACGGGCAAATGATGGAAGAAGTAATTGCTCAACCTCTGCTCAGGCATGCCTCTGCAGGAGTCGCAGGCTGTGTCCCCATTAGACTTTCACTCCAGAACAGTGGTACAGCTGTGAACCTACTCCCCTGGTAATCCTCTTTTAGTGCAGCTGGCTTAGTTCACAAAACAGTTTTGATGCCCAGATACCAGATTCCTTTCAGAGAAAAACAAAACCAGAAGATCTGCTCCAGATGTGCTGCAGATGTGATCCAACTTTAAATGCATATCAAATGACCAAACCAATGATTAGTTTTTCAGTTATCTCCAAACAAACATACGATGGGGACTTGTGGTCCTAACAACCATACTAAATACAGACTATAGTAAAAACTCCAGAATATATTCAATGTAGGTATAAGGCATCAACACTAATTACTTTCATCAGCTGATCTACACATGTAGAACACCCATGTACAAATTTATGCAAGACTGAGACTTCGATACCCAGCAGAGAAAGGTGGAAGGCTTGTAGTGACCTGCTTCGCTTATTCTCACTGCAGCATGCTCTCTGACAATGCTATGTGGGATATGAGATGCTATTTTCAAACTGTGTAAGAGGTAACAACTAGCCTCTCACTGAAAATTCAACTTCGAAGCAAGTGGGATATGACCCAGCCATCTCCACACTGCATCATGTCCCCCGTTAGCAAAGAATGAGGCAGCATACTGCAAAAAGGAGGCCAAAGCATTTTAGGGAGAAGACATAAAAAGCAAAACCCAGGGGCTGCAAAATTCCCATGAACTAAGCCCATGACTAAAATTAGTATAATTGAAAACCATTAGGCTCTGCTCAGTTCAAGCAAAAATTAACTTTATAGAGACTATCATTATAAACTATTGCTTCATCAGGAAAATACATCATGGTTATATTTTGTAATTTTTATCCTCTCTTCCATGTAGCTGCTAGAAGGCAGTTACATTGAGAATTGGATCTTCCTTAAGTTGTTAACAAGACACATTCCTTCTGGTTCATGGCTAGTATTATGAGGGTTTCTGGCTTATGTCAGTATTTCTGACATATGCTGGAGATAGAATATCTTGGCTCAAAAATATTGGACCATCATTTTATGAGATGAGACTTTCTAGACCACAGAAGCAGTTAGATTTACTACTGACAATACAGAGGTAATGATAACCTACCCATATATAGCCGAGTCTTACATTCTGTAAACTCAATTAGCAATTCTTTTATCTTTACCCAAAACAGATATATTGAAAATTGCAGATTGAGAGCTTTTCCCATATAGCTCTAACCACAAGGATAAATACTGCCTGCTGTAGCAGTACAATTTCTAGCGCTCTCATTTGTCATTCACTTGGAGCTGTTTGATTCCAAGAGTCCGTATTCCAGGCAGTCAAAGCACTCATTTATGAACACAATGCAGGCAACCGTGCATTTGTTTGAGATGAAAGGCTTGAGACTTGCCCATAATTTTGTCCCAAATAAACTGTTCTCTTGGTTTATGCTACATTGTGCCCTTCCATTTGAATAGTTTTGATAAAGGCCTGTTACTCCCTTTTCTTTCACTATACAGTGTGGATACATTAGATAAACACCTTTATATGTGCCCATCAAGGAGAAATATCCCACACAATGAGGCAGACCTTGTGAAATAACATTTCACTTATCTGTTATGTCTTTCTGAACTGTTCCTAAGAACTACACCTCTCCAAGCTTAGCACAGAGGCACACAGAGTCTTGCTCCAAGAAATTTCCAATTTTCAGGACTCTCAAACATAAATATATGGTGAAGAAGGTTTTGAAAATAACATGTACACTATATTTTACTAACTTTTTAAAAAATAAAAAGATTTTAATAATAGGCAATTTATAAGCATACACAGAATTGAAGAGGTCTTCAAAATACTTTGGAGGAATATAACATAGTCTAAGCCAGAAAAATACATCTTCTTTATTATTAGGATTTTTTACATTTTTACTGGACCTCAGTGATTTACTAGCATAAAGTAACACACATGACTATACTATAGTTACAGCAACATAGCCAATATGAGAATAGAGGGAGCCGTAAAATTTTAAACCAGTGCAAGTGCAGGAGGAAAAATTTGAACCAATACGACTACAATGAACTTAAATTCAAACTTACCTGCAAGCTCACAATAAATATGGAAATCCAATAAACAAAAACCCTCCTGGATTTACACACTTTTGTCCATACTTGTCAATCAGTTTTCAACATCAAGTATTTCAAAAGAACAGTAATAACCACCACTAACAGAAAACAGCAGCCTGTTTTGGTGAAATAAAGTTGACATTTAATTTACTCCTGTAAATTTGAGTTGTTCCTTCATTGCTCTTGCATGTTGACAGATAAAATTTCTTTAATGTTCTTGTGCAAAACAATAAATACAGTGTAGTTAAATTTTGGATAGGAAAACATTATGCTTTGTCTTGACAGCACCACACTTAGGCATAAAGTTATAATGTTCAAATAATCTCTTCTGAGACTCTCTGTCATAAAATATATGCACCCTTTCAAAGTATATAGGTATATGTCATTTGATTTTTCCTGGAATTGGAAATAGATGGATGTGTATCCTGATTCTTCATCTACAGGTTTGAATTTCTCTTCCTTTCAGTCCGCCCTCTCCATCTTATAAATAGATCTAGGATCTTCCTGGTAATATAAAATGTTATTTTTTCAGCCTAGATGAGAACTAGTACTAACCACAGAACATTTTTTTATTTAAAGGCATCTGTCCAGGAAAAGTGTATCAAGACATCTAAATGGATCATTGTTTAATTACTTCTTTTAGTTTTACTAATACTGATCATATTTTACCTAGTGATCTAAAGTTACTTCTCCAATAACAGAGAAACAGATGCATCCATCAAGCTTCAAGGACATGAAGGAAATCAAGCTTGGTTCCAAAACCTGTATATGCAAATGTGTCTACTTATTTTGTACATAAAAGTCTCCTTATTTTGTATATAAAAGAGGCAAAGTATCCATTGTTCCTTGTTTAGCCCAAGAAATTAAAACTTTCATGTACCATAATCAATCCAGTAAATCTCTCCCATTTCCTACATTCTTAAACACTAATTGTCTAATATCTCTACATTTGGCAGATTTGTCTTGAAATAAAATTGCTTATTAAACAAAGAACTTGTACGATGGAGGTATATTCAGTGATGTAGAAGTTGTAAAGAAAACCCTAGCTGGAATATATATCTGATACAATATTTGATGTAGTATCAAATTTCAACCTTTCATCAAAGTTATCCATGATTCACACAAAGGCTTATTTTTAGCCAGTACTTCTCTCATGTTTATCGTTAATGAGTTATCAAAATTCTGTCGGAGTCCACATTATCTCTTTTTTGTTTGTTTGTTTTTTAACCTCAGAAAATGAACTGCACAAGTTCACATACAGAGCACTGTATTGAATTGATCTGCAAAGCAGCAGCCTCTCTCAGCAACTACTGCACAAGTACAGATGAATTTTATAGTGCATTATTAGGACAGATACCTCAGCATGTTCATGATGGTCCCTATTACTGCTGCCTCTTAGGTTCTAAAAGCTATTGTGCTTACACCATATGTTATTGAAACCTCTGCAGACTTTCAAGCAATAGGAGCAAAGGGTATTCTCAATCATCATTGTACATCAAGGTGCTCAAAACCATGGTCAGCATTCAAAGAAGAAACTACTGAGGCAATAGGTCACAAAACGCTACTAGGTGCTGCGCAGTAAACAGAATTTTTTCCTTTAAGTATTGTGCACCGTCCTCTTCCTCTATAATCAGTAGTCCAAACGGGTACCATTACAACAGAAAAGATTTCTCAAATGACAAACAATGCATCTCTATTTTAAACACTGATGTTTAAAGAGAGCTCTGACCTCACTGAGGGCAGGAGCACACTTGAAAAAAGTCACATGAAATAAGCACAAGAGGAGCGCATGAAGTGTCAAAGGGACCTTGTTCCATCCAACACTGACAAGGAAAATAGTCCAAGTATAGCTAAACCTTTCTAGGATGGACCTTGATCAGAGGGGGGGGGAAATAGAGGGGTATTTCTCCTAAAACTCAGATATTTAGAGTTATTATGAGATCTTTGGGATGTGGAATCCATAGGTACCATCAGGCAGGCACAGCTGTTTCTCTCTGCTTCGTGGGCCTGCCCATGGACCTTGAAGGTAAAAGGCAGATATGACTGACATGCTCTGCTGTCTGATAACCCCGGCTGTCCAACCAGCCTTTCTAGAGCAATGGGCAGCCAAAACATAGTGGGGCAGGACTGCATCCTCCACGAGGAACCCTCAGTCTCTGGCTTTCCTACCACTACCAAGGGTAACCCCGCACCAGCAAAGGAAAGTGATCAGTCTGCCAGAAGCAAAATACTGCCTTGGAAACCAGAATCATGCCTGATGTCTGAGGCAAACTCGTAAGGATGCAGACTGCCTGCAGGAGAGAGAGGAAAAGCAGACAAACACATGAGCATTATGAGTAAGAGTCAATGGGTTAGTCGGTTAAAACAGAAAGGAGGTAGCTCAGTTATCCTCAGGACTCCTATAGTTCATTTATGACATCCGGAGCACCCGGCAAGGCAACGTCCTCCCTCTCTGGTTAACAAAGTCTCCCATAAAAGAGATTATTACTGCGAGTTCAAGATTCCTTTAACATTTTTTTGTTGCCGCTAAAATATTACGTAGTAAGAGTTACTGCAAAACAATATATATCTTAATGCCAAAGGATTGGATTGTGAACACCCGTTCCTTAAAGTTTAGTATAAATCAAAAGAAATATTAAAGTATTTTTAACAATCGAAGAAATCCTCTCTCATAAGCATTCAATACATTAGTGAGAGACAGTATGACTCCTGTTGAAAAGGAAACTTTTTAACTCTGCTAGGGGAATATTAGGACACCGAGGAGTTTTTAAATGAATTCCTATTTCACCGTACAAATACAAAGGAATACTCTCCACGCAGCATTTAAAGACCAGACCAAGAGGAAAAAAGGAAGAATCTCAAAGGGAAGAGAAAATGGTGGTCCTGTATCTCTAATCTTACATTTGTTTACTACTAATCAATAACACCAGAAAAGGCAAAGTTTAAATAGAAAATCTGCTCTTATTGTTCAACCCTAGATCCTCTCAGTAACATTTTAATTTTAATGATCAACATTTCCATGATAGAATATATAGACTTCAAAATAAAAACTTTCTCATTTTGCAAAAGAGAAGGTAAATCACACATATTAACCCTTATACTGCAAAATATGACTGCTGGAATTGCAGAGCCGTAGTTATGCAATTCAAACATATTGCTTGGGCAATATCTTTGCCTTCTTTTAGCAGCTCAATCTACATCTGAAAATGCAGCAATTTCAATTAAAGTAGAATATAAAGCATATAAAACATAGGCTAATGTCTGAATTTGAAACACAATGTGTGCCTTGAGGCACTGTATCATAATTCAGACTTGCTTTCTTTCTGCCTAAGTGTATACTTACTAACAATAAAGGCAGGCTCTACTTTGTTATACAGGTGGAATTCCTTACCTCTCCCTTTCTTGTTTGATCTTTTCTGCCTTAAAGCTGACATCTTGCAAAACTTTTTTTGCAAAGTTTTTGCAGACTTTAACTTTGTTTCAAAGTGACCTCTAGTCCTCACAACTACAAGAGCTCTAAGCTCCTTGAGACATTGATCATGTCTACATCCATGTTTGTACAATACCCACCGTAACAGGGCACTGTCTCAGTCTGGGGACTCTGGGCAGTATTGTAACATAAATATTAAATAATAATAAAGTTCTGTCAAATCAGTGATCTGTGAACTACAAAAGATTCACGTGATAGTATATTATGGCTCAAAGGCAGCCCTTAGCAGCCATTGTATAAAATCTCTATGGTCTAAAAAGTACTTAAACAATGATTTACACAAAAGCCATAAAATTAATAGGAATTACATCTATTCAAAATTAGTACATATACCAAAATTTAATTTGTGCCACAGTTAAGAGACTTGAAGGGTTCCAACATGATTTTTCTTTGTTCTTTGAATAATACCAAACATTAAAACTGTTCATAAATACTACTAATACAATCTTAAATAACCAGGTGTTACTGAAACATTAAAATAGATTTTGATGCAAGGGGAAAACCTACTTTGGGATGAGACACCAATATAAGAATTAACAATTAGTTTTACAAGATAGAGGAGTTTCACATATAGTTTCTCCAGATGGAGCTAAAATTGATTTTCTATTTCATCTATTTCAGACCAATAATTTCACCATTTTCAGCCAGACAGAGCGCCACACAGTGCTCTAACATGCAGAGCCATACTGAAGAAACTGCAGAATCAAATACAGAAAGACACTGATTTGGGTATCACAATTATCACAATCTCAAACAGAAAAAGAAAACACAAGCTAACTGCAGAGAGCTAAAATATAAAATACATATATAACACATATGCATAACATATCAGTGCTTCATTTAACTACAAGGACAAATCATAAAGTTAGGCACTTAAAAACTCCCTCACAACTAACAGAAAGAATATGCTTAGCTCTGTTTGGCTTAAAAATCTTGAGTAACTCTCCTGAGAGAATAAAAAATGGTTTAAGACAAACGTATGGAATGATGAAAGCTTAAACTTAATACCATGAAGTTAGCTCCACTACAGTTAATATGTTTGAAAGAGAGAAGAAAATCTGAGTGTTTTATATATTTTAACTGGAGAGGAAGGGAAACAGCCTCTCTAAACTGTGCTCAGAAGAAAGCTGTAGACATTAACAGTCATATTTCATAACCACCAGCTTCTCTATTTTGTTTGTTTCTTTCTATCACCATTAGGTAGCTTTTATTCTTTCTGTATTGCTGAAAATAAAAAAGTTACTCCTACTGACATTAAAAGCTTGATTTTACAAACTATTTAATGCACTCTAAGGATACTGTTAAAAGACATTGGCATGTTGATGTGAGCTGTACAAAGGTCAGTGATTTGGAGGCTCTTTCAGACAATTTGCCAGGATTTTGGCATTTTGTAAGCACACATAGGACAGCTCTCCAGCAAGCTGACCTTGACAGTGAATTGGATAAATAAACCTTCAATTTACCCCCTCCAGCTCCAAGCTAGCCCAGCTGATCCCTCTGGAGCCTTCACCTGTCCATATCGTTCAACTGACTGCAACTTCCAGCTGACGAACATCCACAGCTTTACAGGTCCTGTGACAAACACCATCTAACAGATACGGCTTCTGAAAAGTCAAAGTCAATAGTGTTTCCATTGAAAATTTAATGCTGGTTCCATCTTTACCCATCATTCTTCCTACTGTTGCACATATCCCAGGAGGCACTTCAAGCAAAAGCACTACTCCATAACAGGTAATGACGTGGCATTTAATGATACTGTCCAAAGTGATCCAAGCCCATGGAAAGTAATGTGCACTCATGTACCAGATAAGCACGGCTGAATGTACTAGAACAGCAGTATCTTTCACTGCACTGTCACTAGATACAATGTGACATATGCTCTGCCATTGTACCTGGCTTTTCCTTTTACTTCACCATCAGAGGAAAAGAGCATTTTCAGATACAGAGCACCAAAGTGTTAAGGGAATTCAGTAAAAGGTAGGATGGCAACATATCCGTAATTAAGTATTCACAGCCTCTTTAATACTTCAGTGCTCTTGGATTCGCTACTAAAATCTGTGAATTATACCTCATTGAAGAATGTCCTTAATCGACTCTGACATGTTTTATTGGAGGCAGAAAAAATGTTTCAGTATGATAGATAAGGTTAAAAATGTTACTACTCTGATCATTTACTCTAGTGCCTTGCAAAAAACTCCAAAGCCAAAAACCATTTACATCATTCATCTGATGCAACGGAGAAAAGAAAGCATTATCTGACAGCCCATTTTAGCTGATGGGACAAAGTGCACATTTTCAATTTTCTGACAAAGTTATGTTGTTTATGTAGATAAGAAAAAAACAACTGTAACATTTCTACCACATGCCATAAGGATCTGAAATTTGAGTTAAACAGCAAAGTACCTTGAGACCATGCAGAGCATAGCATGGCAAACAAAAATCATCTTTAAGGTTTCAAACCAAGTAATACATTACATGTTTTTTTTTATTCTAATAGCAGTGCAGTTTTCAGATAGCCCCAGAACACTGCAGCAAAGCTCAGCATGACATCTCAATGCTTTCGTGAGAAAGTCTCTCTCACTTCAGCACTACCTGGAAGAGAACTTTGTAAAATAAATAAATAAATAAATACCTGCAATTAAATATTTTAATACTGGGCTTATTTTTGTTGTTGTTGTTGGTAGTGGGTCTTTTTGTTTTGTTTTTTATATCTCCAGATACAATACTTTCAGCTTACACTATTCACTGCAGAAAAGGATGAACAGGAATCTCATACATTTTCAAGCTCTCTTACTAGTTTTATTAGAGTGATCCATGATTATGTAGTGCCTCTAGCAGGGAAAGGAATTGTTCAAACACATCTGCAGTGACTTCTCTACAGAGAATCATGACACTGACAGGAAAAAATGGTTATCAAGTTTTATTCCTCAGGACATAGCACATTAAGTTTTCAAATAAATAATCTATATATCTTCTATTTATATTGATAAACTATAAAGTATATAGAAAGATAGACTATGTTTTATGCATCCTCAACTTTGCTTTTTCACCACAAAAGATGCATATTCTATTTGGTCATGTCAGTGAAATGAAATTATTAAAGTAATTTTATTTCCTTTATTATGTAACTTTCCAAGATCACTATTTCAACACAAATTAGGAAGAAACAGTGTTTACTGTAAAACTAAAGTAGTCCCATTTCAGTTCATTTTACTATTCGCATACCTAAAAGCGAGCACACATTTAAGGAACTGGCTCAAATGCCTTAGTCTTTGTGCTAAGCCCCTACTACCCACATAAATTACTATGACTTCTATGAGCTGCACCATTACCCATTAGAAACTGAACTGAAAACTTACAAATAACTGGCAAAGACTCTAATTCTACAAAATGGACAAGGTTCTAAATCAGGACCAGATGTTGGACTTCATTCTTTAAACAACCGTTCTAAGGAGAGCGGAAGATCCATCTTCCGAGCTACTTCTGCCTGCAGACAGTGACCCTCCCCCTAATAAGGCTGCCAAATACTTTATGAGCAATTCCATCCACTAGTAACTATATTCTGGCACCAAAATTGAAATATTCATTCTGAACCTTGTCATTAGGACTACACTGCAGCTCTGCCAAATTTCAGTTCCACCTATTGTGCTCCATTGTGATTGAGTGTTGCTCAACAACCAAAAAGATAACAGAAAGGTCCTCCTATGCACCCTGTAACACTACCGGTTTATTAAGCTCCCTCTTCCTGTTGGCAGGGCTTAAAAAACAGAGACCAGAGGAAACAAGTTTCCATATTGCAGGCCCATCCATACTACCTCTTGCTGAGGTCAATTGGATATTTCTCTAATCAGAGGGTTTTAACAAAAATTATGTGTATACGTTCATGTAGAATGGAAAAAAACACATGGATATGGTTTACAAAAATGTTTTGTCTAAAGCAACTTGTATGTCAAGTACAGACCTTGAGTCAAAAAACATACCTCATACCACATTATCACATACATGACCACGTCGGAGGAAAAGCTGCAAAAATGACAGTCTTGTGAAGATTTTCTTGTAAGAGCATACCTGAATTTCAAGAATAAAAAGCTTTTCTACTTCAATTCTTTTAAAGCTTTAGATGGCTACCTGTCCCCCAGGAGACTCAGCTGTGAGATGCTGGTGGTGGGAGGACAGAGACCACAGCTAAGGGGACCCTGACCAAAGCCACTGTGGGCAACAGTGTGAGCGCGTCCCCCTTCCCGGCTGGCTCAACAGTCACACGAACAGAGTGAAAAATAAGATGCTGTGTAACATGGGGCGAAAATAACATTTTCTCCCATAATAAAGAGAAGCTATCTAAAGAACTGAGGCTGAGTGTCTGCAGCTTTCTAGAGCTGTCCACCAAATGCCGCTCAAACACAGCATAAGGTTACAACTGAACCCCAGAATACTGCATTTTAAATTCTTGTGTTCTTGATAAATAAATCTTCAACATGGGCAACTTCTCCAGTATATTATCATGCTATCTCTGTCCACACACTACAGCCTGACACACACACGTTCAGTCTTTCACGTCTCAGGCTTTTGCATTCCACTTTGATTGCTTGTGCAATTATTTATTATATTGTTTTCATTGCACAGTCATTGCTTTTATGTTCACTATGTTGTAGGGCTCTTTAGAAGAGAGGAGAAAAGGAAAAGAGGAAAAAAACATATTTTCCATCTTATTAATTTTCAGACTTTTTTTTTCCCCCCCCCGTATTTATGTTAAAGTAGGATGCTTTATTTCCCAGTCAGCATTAACACCTTGCTCTATGACATGCAAGGTGCAATTGCTACTCTGGCTCTGTGTGTGGCTGTGGCCTTAAAAGTCAAGGCGGAAAGAAACAAAACTTTTTTTTTCTTTTTTTTTTTTTTAATTCTGAAGTGAAAAATCCATTTGATTTCTGTTTGTTTATTGCTGCATTACTTAGGTAATTGCTAGAGTTGAGTCAGACCGACAGCAGGGCTCTAGACCTTCTGACTCCATTCCTTCTTCTTTATTTACTAGTCTCACTTATTAAAAGAAAGTTTTGGTCTATATGATGAGTACTCTTCAAGAAAAAGTTAAATTACTTATATGTGCAACCTAAGCCTGTAATTGATGAAAAGATGTGCTAAATGTTCACAGAGATGCTCTAAACCACGTGAAAATCACAAATGCAGCCTGAAAAAGCAGATAACCCAACAAGGTCTATGAAGATCTGCAAAGCCTGTAAGTGAAACCAAGCCATGATAATGTGCAGATCAATAAAAAATGTGGTATCAACATATGGAGCTTGGCCCTGTACCGCCCCATCGTCATCCATCCACATCTTCTGCCTCTCAGGATGAGGCAAATCCCTATTTCAAATCAGCACTATTGCCCCAAAATTGTCTCAACTTCACAATAGACAGAAAACTCCTGAGATTCCCTATTATGCGGCAATTTCATGAGAAAGCAAACAGGTAATTTGCTATTTATTATCCCATATTATGCTGATGCTCTGAAACTCCTAGGCTAGAAAACAACAGACTTTTTCATCCAAAAACCAACAACATCAACAACTACAAAAAACCCTACAAAAACAACAAAAATAGATTACAAGAGATACAAGATAAGGCACAAGAGAAAGGCATGAGGGTTTTGATTTCAAGTGTTTAATTTTCACTTAAGTTTTAACTTGATGCTCCAGGATAAAAACAGTTGCACACACTTAAACGAGTGCATCCAAAGCTCAAACCTTTTTTGTACATTTTTTTTAATTCTCTCCATCCCTAATATACATACACACACAGAAATATATATATTTTTTATAAAATAAGCTGTGTGCTATCCACCAAAATTTTGAAGAGGCACAGCAGTCATGATCAGAGCCAGGCACGGACGAGACTTGTCCCGTGTTCCTGGGTCCCTATGTCCCTTGTCTCTTTCTCTGATTTCTAAGAGATATCTTCACTTCGATTTTCCCCATTCCTCAGTGGGAATTTCCATTGAGTTATACTCACCCTTGGTACAGGGTGAGGTGCACTCCTGTTAGCCATGAGGACTATTCCTATTTTTTATTTCCAGCCTATTAGTTTTTGAGCTAGCGCTGTTCTGGTTGCCTTTAGCAATGTACTGGCTTGGTGTACAACTTCTGCGCTTGCTTGAGGCCACAACAGTATCAGTGTTCTGTGTCATATCCCATTTTGTCTCAGACAGTCTTTGAACTCACTTGAAATAAATTGTGGTCTATTGCCACTGACATTGGAGAATGTTAATCCATATGTTGTGAAAAACATGATCCGGCCTCACGTTGCATCCCAGTAAACTAAATGCTTATTGTGACAGTGCAAAAGGAAACGTGTGCTAGTGGTTGCATGGGACCTCACATGAAACAGCGAGTGGCTCATGATGCCAGCGTGTGCTCCTATCTCAGGGCTCGCTAGCCAAGCTACCAGGAGACATCTTAGTGGCTCTTCCCTAACTCCTCTGCTTCATTCCCAAAGTGCTCAGCATTAATCATGCTCTTGACTTCACTTTCATTCATCATGAATCATGGCCAAATGTCTTTCATAAGCAAGCCTCCCAATTCACGCTTTCAAATCTCACAGTATTAATATTCTGATCTCTCAAAAAATAAATTTTCCTGGAATCCACATTTCCCACCTGCACTGAACAGTGTCACAGTTTTCTAGTCTGCTCCTAACCTCCAACCCAGACGTATTTCCTCCGTTCCACTAACTCTTCATCAGTTGCCTGCTCTCCAATGGCTTCTCCTGCTGTCATTTCACACTTCACTGCTTTCTCCGTAACATATCATATACTATATATTCTTCTGCTATATTTCATTTTGCTTCCTCTACATTTTAGGATAATCACAAAGGGGCCTCAGCTGCTTGTTGTCCACTAAGTCTGGTTTGTATCCTGAAATTATATGTACATTGACCATAATCCATGCACACGCCTCAAATCCTCAAAAGTGACTTACAGTACATTGTCACCTGTCAACTGGAAGCCAATGTCATAAAAGATGTGCACAAAACTGCTTCAATTACCACACCAGACAAAAAGGACTTCTGTCTTCCTCAAAATACCTTCACTGTGCAGCTCTTTCTCCTTAGAGCATGTTGCATATTTCCAAGAGCTTTGCCTCTGAACTCTAATTAACAACATTTCTTCTCCCAGGAAGATAAAAGCAAAAGAGGTGCTTCTGGTTTATGTCATTAATACAGATAAAATTGCATTGTTCAGCCAGAATGTAGCAACTGAATTTGTAAATTTGGTAGCATAAATTTAAGCCTCTTAAACCATAATTAGATGCAAAAAAATTGAGAGATTTTAAAGAAATACCAATATGGTTAGCATACCAGGTTCAAAATTTATGTAGACAAAAAAAGCTATAAAAATACTTACATACTAGTGGAAAAGAAACAGTATTTCCCTCCCTGACTGCTACTATTTCCATCTAAGATGCACACACAGAACATTAAATTCTTGAGTATTATGTCCACGTAAATACAAAATATAAACAAAATAAAGCTTTTAGAAAGGGCTTCACAAACTTTTCCCAGCCATTGCTGCCGTTATCTTTCTTTTGTGCTTCCATGGCTTCCATTTTATATTTAATTTAAAAACATACTGGAGAAAAGGAGACAGATTACATAAAATGTAAAGTTTCAAGGATTTAAAGACCATATGGAATGAACTGTGAAATACAGCGCTCTGTTTTCTTTGCCACGTTCAGGTGGCTGCAGTCCTCCATTCTTACTCAGAATTAATCTCCTGAATAAAGAAAAAACAAAACAAACAAAATAAACCACACCCATACTTTTATGTCTTTTCTGTTTCCTAGCCTGCAGCTCTAACCCCATCCCAACATTTCCCTGCCACTCTATGCCAACACACATCCAAGGCATAGAAGAAATGAGAATTCTCCTCCAGCTGAGTCCTTAAAGTATATGACTCAGATATAGGCGGTCACAATGTCATGGGTAAAAAGAAGTGTAATCCCTCCCTTGCTTATTTAAAGCTATAATCAGTTATATCCTGATTTTTAGATGCAACTGTGCCATTATTATTGAAGGTGTTGGGAATATTGTTTGCACAACCAGCTGCAGAGTTTTCACAAAGGTGCTATATCACAATTATAAACCTCAAAATGCAAAGGTGCATGGGGCAGGGTGAGTGAATTTCTATAAAAATAGATTACTTGAAATGACTAGTAATAATTACATCCAAAATATTTTCTGTTTATAGTAAAAGCAACTGTAATTTGAGTCACTTACTGCTAATTTGTTCCTCGGTGACAGCACCCAAATTTCCATTCAAAATTACATACACTCTCTGAGTTATCACAAAAAGCTTTTTATTTTAATGCTACAATAACACAGATAATAGTTATCTTAGCAGAAAGATAAAGAGATTACTGAATTCTAAACCTCAGATAGAAACAAATTTTTTACTTTAAATTGTGTCACCCTCGCTACACAGAAAGAGTGATTATAATCTGCAAGGGGAAAAAAGTAAAGCCCTCAAGAAGCAAGCCTTTCATAACTTCACCATTTTTCACAGGCAAGCACAATTATAGTTTTGCATAACCATCTAATGAGAGGAAGTCCTTTCTTGCAGCGTTAATAAAGGACCTTGCAGAACATGTTAACAAAGCGAAGGCACTCTATGGAGGTAATGTCATTGTGTAATTAGCATGCTCATAAGATGACTTAAGATTACAGTTTATCTGAATCTAATAACTGCCTATCAGCAGCTTCACCACTCTGTCTTTTTCAATATATCTTTCCTCACGAGCAGTCCGAGCATCCAGCCGCTCCCTGGAGCGCCACAGAGGGAATAAGGCACGTCACTTACAGAACTGAGACAAAAAGAGCAAGGAAGCAGGTACACGCTCGAACTTAGTTAAGCACCGCTTTTTCACAGACCTAGACATTTATTTGGGGACACAGTATTATAAAATGAGGCTTTGCTACTGATTTCTGTTTCCTGGGGCACAATATTTGAAAAGGGGAAAGAAACACTACTAGAAGCTACACTAGTTGCTTGAAACAATTTTTAAATACAGCTGCGTTAGGAATTAAACATTTCCCTACATTGTCTGAAAGACCCATTTCAAGGAACTAGCTTCAGCTGGGCTATCCCACCCCAGTGTTTAGCAGCCAGTAACCAGTCCCAGGCACCTCCCCTCCTCTCTGGCACCACGAGATTCGCTGGCCCAAAAGGGACTCACACTGACAGCTCAGCTGGACCATATTCACTTTCCCAAGGTCCCAGTCTTGCAATGCGGACCTCAGAAAGCCACAGTAAATATATAAAAGTTTAAACAATTGGTTGGAAAAATCTAGTGTTGATCCATGTTTACCTAAAATCATTTTCTATCACTTCCTTTAATATACCCAAGAAAACAACCCAAGCGAATGAAAAAAGCCCAGGATGACAGACAGTGGTTAAGTTTGGGCACAGCACATTTTTATAATGTGTTCTTTTCAGACCTATCAAGGCATTAAGTCAGATTTGGGAGGATGGCAAATTTTCAAAAAACCCAAATTAATACAGGCTTTATATTCTATCAAGACTGAAATTGAGCACCAAATACTACATATTTTCCAAAATCAAACCATTAGAAAAGAGTAAGAAATTAGTTACAGACCTTTATATTAAAAAAAAAAAAAAAAAAAAAAAAAAAAAGTATCTCCCTGAAGTAGTAACTGTAAAACAAATTAAGACATTTCCAAGTATTTGCTAACCTACTTACAGGCATCATTGCTCCCTTGGGCCTTTGTAGCCTTACACCTTCCTTAACGGACTAGCTGAATAGGTAAATGGGTTATATCAGGCCAGGAAATCAATGTGTATACTGTGTTCTCAGCCACAGATGAGCTTGTCGAAGCCATTTTATTATAGCTCTAGGAGCTGTATTGATCTGACTGTTAACTACTCTGAGGTGGCTAGCAATCCAATGAAGATGCGTTCTGCCGTCCATCCAAATGCTTTCTCCCCTCAATAGTTCTAACAGAGTTAAGTGTTTGCAGATTGAATTAATTTAATGTTTGCTTAATCAAAACTGACTATGCTGGAGCCTAAATTCTATTAATTACTAAAGGAATCGCACTCCCGCTGCAACACAACGTTAGGCTGCAAAGGGCCTTATTTTACTATAACACAGGGTTGGAGGGAGAACCAGGATGGTTAGGTTTTATTTCATAAACATATCTAGTTCTTATTTCTTTCCAGTGCTCTCTAAACAGAAATATTTCAGCTTTTCTTTTCTAAAATGGGGCTATTATCAGTCAGCAGAATTTCCAGTCAATTAATTTATAAGCAAAGCAATTTATAAGCAAATAACTATATACTTAATAAGGAAGGGGAGGAAGCTAAAACACTTCACCTAAGTTTATATTTCTGCAAATTCTTGCACTGAATAGAACCAGACACAACTTTTCTCTTTAATTTCTTTTACATAGTGCTAAAATTTACATAGTTAACAAAATCTTATGTTACAGAACATTAAAGACCTGCTTCTTTGCTTTCAAACGTGGAAAAAGGTTTCTGAAATTTTCTGTGCATAACAGCAATGCCCTCAAACAAAAAGCATTGTTTGACACTAAGCTAACTGGAAAATGAAGTTTTCCAGCTATGCTGCCTAAGTGTCAGCCAAAGTGCCTGCTGGATGCAGAAGGATCATGAAGTGCTCTTACTTTGGAAATACATGTTTCCAGGTAACCTATCTCTAAGAGCCAACAGAAGAAAACCAAGCAGATGCATAGTGCTTTTCTGATCAGGTGTGCCTATCAAAACTCATTACATCCTGCATGCTACAGAGGGTAGACCTCCAGCACAGCTTTGTTTTTTATTTATTTTTTTTTCCTCCAAAACAATTCTGGTTTCATACTGCAGATTTGCAAGATGATTTGGGTTTTAAATTAGTCACCTTCATTTGCAAAATAAGGTGAATTTAGACATTTTCTATTTTTTCTGTATAATTTATAAATGAAAAGAGTAAGTTTTGTACAGGAGCAAAATGATGTTTATTTGACTAACACAGCCGTATGCTTACAAGTCACACGCTGAGTGTTAAATAACAAACGGTAGCCAACTGCACAGATTAACTACATATGAAACATATGTCCTGGAACAAAGATTTTATTTCAAACAAAAGAACAGTGTGTGCTCTTTTCTCACACTCTAATTTACCATTTCAGTCATAGCATAAAATACGTGCCTGATAACTACCTTTACTAGAAGAATAGTTTAGACCCTCTCTTACAAACAGATAACATCAAAACAAGCAGCATAACAAAAAAGACTTTTCCCTGCCTCTGTTCTTCATTATTGTTATTTGCAAGGGAACTACAGTCTTTTCTTCAAGAGTTTAAAAGCAGCATTTTAATCTGAGTAGAGAAGCTTCCTACAATCGTATTTCTCCAACTGATTCCAACAAAAATTAGAAGCATTACTCCAAGAAATTGCCCAGTACGTAAGAAAAGAACAAGTCAAGCTGTCTTTGCTTATCAGCTTATCTGAAACCTATAGTCACTCTTCAGATCTGAGGGGAAAAAACAGTATTATGATAACAAAATGAAGACAACAGCTATTCTAACTACAGTGATAAAACATCAGATGCAGATCTATCACCTTATAGCAACCACATTGAGTGGAGCGGTCAGAAGACCTCACTGACTCTACAGCAGCAACTGTAGTTAGCCCAAGAAAAACGTCCCAACACAAAGAAAAACCAGGTGGCCGTGATTCCCTGGGACTAGGCAACAGGCAAAGAAGCCACCATGGCACAAACAGGGAGCAGACTCTGGCATCAGCACCCCTTTCCAAGTCAGGAAGGGTTATCAGTTGTATCCTGAAAACTTTGAAATGAAATTTCTTCTATTAAAAGTCTTTGAGATGTCACTGGAGACCATTTTGTTGGAGAGAAAAAAAAAAAAAAAACCCTGTTCTATTCTGGAGGAAAACTGAACCATGAATCCAAAACTACACAGATAGTACAGCACTGGATAAGACAATCTAAGAACCAACTGTGCTCACGAGTAAACAAAATAAATGGAGTCCGCTCTAAGATACATTTAAAAGCATGCCACTGGAGTTGTTGAAAGTTTTTCTGCTTCAAATCTTTATTATACTTTGTCAGCAGAAAAGTTTAACACAACCACAGACTACATCAAAAAAAATAAACTGCAAAATAAGACATCTGCATTATCCAGGAAAAACAACCAGGACAAATAACTTGCTTTAATTGTCTCTTCCATCTTGCAGAAAATCCTAGGGCACGCAACCTAGTTCCTTTGCCAGTTACTAGGTAACTTACATGGACAGAAAGATGTTCTTCTCCAGCCTCAAGAACCAACACAATCCGTTTCAAAAATGCATTTTTTTTTTTCCTCCCCTGTCCTCCTATTTACGAGCTAAGATCTTGACAAAATCTCATCAGCAAGGTAGAGAAGCATCAAGTAAATCCAGGGACTTAACAGGAGCTAGAACTGGTGACTGAAGGTGCTAAAAGCACTAAGGCAGGTTTTGTGGCCAGCGTAAGCATTCATTCTGTGGTTAACCTCCAGCTCATAATTATTTAGTGCAAGCCAAAACTCTTATTTTACTTATATATATTTCTTTTGCTAAATGATCATTTTCAGTTGAAGGGTAATGTTTGAAATCTGCATTTCATGTCAGAGGTGGCTGATCCACACAAGGAACAGTGATCTCCAGTATAATGAAATATTGTTTTTACAAGCTGTACCTTTGCACAGCACCAAGATCATTCTGGGTTAAAACACCAATAAAATGAAAATCTGTCATTACAATTGATTCAAACATGTCAAAATGCATTTTACTTAAACTACTCTGCCCTCCGTGTTTCAAACATTTCTAAAACATAAATTATATCTTGCATTACAGAAAGAAACAAAACTGGCTGCTTTAAGCCATAATCATTGCAAATTGCAGCACTGACGTCTCTGAATTAAAATTGCAGGAGAACCCACATTCAGGTTGTTTTAACTACTATCTACAGTCATTTGACATATTACAGGATCAGAACAGTTTTAAGATGAATATAATATTCCTCCCCATGTATTTCATTAGCGAGGATCATTTGGATAAAAATGGAGCTCTGTTTTTGAAGTCCGCTGACTTGCCAGAGATAACAGTTAAGAGTTCAGTGTTTGTGGTGTAACAGGCTATGAATGACAGTGCTCTCTATTTCTCAAGAGCGCAGCTTTGTCATCTACCACTGAGAGCCCAACAAAGAAAAATCCAGATGTCTGCAAATTAAAGGAGAGCTGGATGACATTCTGCTGTTAATGCTCAGGCTACATAAATCATTGTAATAAGAGAAGATTGTTATATTAACCTTTGTCACGCAATTTTCTTTTTCTTTGTAAGAAATAGGGAAAACAACAAATTAGATGGCACAATAATTCTATTTTAAGGCAGAAAAGAGAACTTTTATCCCCTTGCCAGGCACATGATTCCCACTTACCTGGAATTTCTTATGTGCCCCATAAGTTAATACTATGCACATCTGAAAATATACGCTTTTGTTCATATAATGGAAAAAGACAGAAAACACTTCTCCAAAATGATCATCATTTTAGAGGAACGGATACAGAGCAGAAGGACAGGAAATCATGAAATCTAGCCTTGGTCCCACCAAAATCTCCCCTTTTGGCCACTTAAATTCTTCAGTTTCCTGCCTCAGTTACCACATGCAGAATGGGACATTGCAATTTCCCAGCCTTCAAAGTGACTGTACAACCTCTGTGCATGGGCTCCAGGGCACAAGTCAGGAACACTGCGGCACGAGGGAGCCAGCAGGGTTGGGGTCTCGACCTCGGGGGATGACAGTGAGCAGACCTGATTATGCTGCAGCTCTTTAATGCACATGTAGTTTGCTAATGTGTATGTCAATGAATAACGCTGAAAATTTATCCTTACAGCAGAGACCTGTCACAGCAAGGACTTCTTCCAAAAGCATTTGATTTTGAAAAGTTTAAGCTTTCAATGGCAGGGGAGGGGGGGAGAGGGAAGAAAAGGTTGTGGGAAACTGCAGATGCTCTATTCATTTTCTACCCTTACACACAGGCTTTCAGTTGAGATGTCCCAGTATTCCCCAGTGCCTCCTATGGCTGCTCTAGACGGAAACCGGCCTCATCTAAGTCATACCTGCCACACAGGTATTGGTAGCAGACTTAAGTATCCGGGAGAGTTTAAATGGCACCAGGCACCTGTATTTAGGAAACTGAAGTCATCATTGCTTTGCTTTTTGCACTTCCCTTTCCTTATACTTGACAATATAGTTATTTTATCTGTAATGATCCCTACTTCCTTCCACAGACTGCTGGGCTAAGCTAATCTCCAACAATATATGAGTTTCATTTTTTCTTTTTTCATTGCAAGATTCACCACTATTTCACCAATGATGATACAAAACATGACCTAGAAGAGTTGGGTAAAATAAAGGCCCGAGGATTGATTTTACAGACAACAAAAAATAACATTTACAATAAACTTGTACTTCAAAGGACATTTCTTTAACTCACTTTGATGAGAACTTTCCATATGGATAGTAACTTGATAGCAGGCCACAGAACTACAGGAGTCAGTGACAGTGTTTAAGCTTCCAATTTGGGCTTTCACTTTACATAAAGATAAAAGTAAACACAGGCAGCGCATCTGCTAAAATCTACTGGAATTATTCTGGACATTCCTTTTTTTTTTAAAAAAAAAAAAAAGCTACCTTTATATTACAAAAGTAGCACAGTTTAAGGCAAATCTTCAAACTTCAATACATTTGTTCCTGAAACAAAATTATTTTTCACAGTACCAGTTACAGAAAGATTTTCCATAAACAACTTTGATACACATATATGGTAAATTATTTTCTTTAAAAGTGATGTCTTAAAGACAGTGAAAAAGTAGACAGTAAAAAACATATTCTTCCTCTGCTACCCACCAATATCCCAACTTCTTGCATGAGACCAGCATGAGCAAGGAGCATGAGACCAGCTCATTGCTACAAGGCCAGCACCAGGCTCTGGAGATCAGCAACACAGGGGATGCCCTGAAATCGGCCACCCAGCCCCACGGGGGACAGGGGACAGCAGCAGAGCAGCAGCTTTGCTTTTGCCTTGCTCAGCACTCCTGAAAAGATGGACCCAGCACTAAGTGTCTTTAGAGTCATTAATGTCACTCTCACTCCGTTTACTTTGGAAGTTCGGGTGGTGATCAACTCCACAACTGGATGTACGAGAAGTACTAGATGTTTTACCCACTTCCTTTCCATGCCCATTCTGCTTGCTTCTGCCCACACTGGCACAAAAAAATGAAGAATTTATATCCATCCAACTGCAGGACGCTTCAGGAGAGGCAGGGATGCATTCACCCCTACATAGGACTGTTTTTGCACACCATTAAGTTTCAGCATATACAAAACTTTTAGCTACATAAATTATGTTTTCTAACCAGAACAAAATGCCAAGCTTAAATTCTGTGCCTGCAGTCATCGACAGTCTCACTGACTCGGAGGTTCTCAGCACTATCATCTGCATTCCTATGACTTCAGGAGTAAAACTATCATGCTTCAATCAAGGGATAATAATGAATCTCAGGAAAAAGTTGACTAAAACCTAGACTTTTAGATTATTCTTTTTGTTACTGCTCTAATTGCTTGGATCTGATTGAAATAAAACAGCTCGCAATTTACAGCTTTGCACCATTTCAAAATTAGGAGCACTGCTAGCCTAGGGAAGCTCCTCAGCTCTCTGCTGGCCACATGCTTCAGATCAGTACATGCTCTTACCTTTGCTTGAGAAAGATTAGCTTAATAAAACTGCAGAGAGAAGGAAAACAAAACAAAACAAAGAACCCACCCATAACCAACACACTAAGCTCCATCAGACTTGCCTAAATCTTACCTCTCAGCAAGTTGAAATTCAGCGCAGAGCACAGGCCAGAGGAAGCCAGTGGACCTACATTAGTTTATATTCACCCCAACTAATAACAACTTATATAGCTGATCCGACTAGTACAGTGCAGACATTAAACGCTGTGCATTGTGCAAGTTTGTAGGGCACATTTTTGCACAATTCCTGCAGGATGAGCAAGGTAAATCCACGCACACTTCATCATGAGCTTCCCATTAAAAATGATACAAAGAACTCTCCTTTTTCTGAGCTGCATATTAATTTATTGGAGTGAGACGAGTATCAGCTGTCCATTTAAGATATTTTCACTTAGTTTACAGTTTGATCCTTGAAACTCTATCTTTTAAATATCTCAAACATGTATATACTGTGTTCTGAAGAGCTTTCAAGGAGAATGTTTATTAGTCACTTTGATCTAATTCATCACAAAAGAAACCATCTTAAAGTACATAATGTTCTTTTAAGTGACACATGTTGAAGCTGTTAATGTACTTTTAACCCATGCTTTCAAGGATCTGAACCCTCACTTACATCGTCTAAAACTTAATTAAAAGAATACTGTCAATATCAATGTCCAAGTAACTTGTCACCCTATGAATGAGAGCCTCAGTCGATTTTTCAAACTGTGCCAAACTTTCGAAGGGCTCTTTCACTTTATAAATCAACTAGCAGCTTAGAATATCCTGGCAGC
>VZSV01000008.1:8548920-8556420 GCA_013398735.1 Nothocercus julius | reverse complement strand
AGTAACACTTAAAATTGGCCCTAACTCAGTGTTTCTGCACTTAGTGAAGGGATGGAGAAAGGTCTTAACCCCCTTTTCTGTCTTTCATGACTCCTAGGATTTTAGAAATTAGCCTGAACCTGGACCTCTAATTTACACACTTCATGCAACTGCCATAGCAGATTACACAGGACTGTTTTAGTCATACAATGAAAAGTTTATGGTACAAACAAATCAGTTTATCTTCCATTAGCCATTACCATTATGGTGTTTTTTCTCCCCAATGTATTTTTCCTAATGCCTCTGCAGAGGGCTCTCCTCCCTCCGCACTCACTTCAACACCCACATCATCACTGGCCACACCTGTGCCACCAGTTTTACAGGTGGTCAGCTAGCCTGTTTCTACCTCAAAATTCATTTGATCAGATTTTATTTCTCCTCTTAAACTTCAGATTAAACCTAGTCGTTTTTCAAACAGAAACGCTTCCCACCCTAAATTATATCAATTAAATTCGGGTTTTATAAGAGGATTCTGATTATAATCTTAACT
This sequence comes from Nothocercus julius, assembly GCA_013398735.1. NCBI lineage: Eukaryota > Metazoa > Chordata > Aves > Tinamiformes > Tinamidae > Nothocercus > Nothocercus julius. The sequence continues at coordinate 8,555,891 of VZSV01000008.1, read as the reverse complement.
GTGGAGAATCTATCTTCTCAGTACTTTTATCCTTAAGTCAGCAGCATTTAGGACAGCACTTCTGGTTAGAGCTCATTTGTACAATGCAGCATCGTTATGAAAGCCTTTTATCCTCAATCATTCAACCAATCCAAATGCCGGGCCCCATCTTCAAGAAACAAGCACTAATAAATCTCTTTCATTTCCTTTTAATTTTAGGCAGATAAACGTTACACATCCTGAGTTGAAGACGCTCTGGACATGAAATCACTTAGTAATGACTCAGAATTTAACCCTGTAGTAGCTAAATCATAGAATTTCTCTTGCATGCATATTATAATTTTAAAAGCTCATGACCTAAAAAGCAGAATACATGTTACAATTACTGACAAGAAGGGCTTGTAAAATGTAAGAGCATTCATTTCATCATCTCCTACTGCACACTGAGACAGTCTGACCTCAGACAGATCATCTTCCCAGTCATCATTTGCAAAAATCAATAAAGTCTGTAGATGCTGCATTATTTTGGGAAGGACCTTGACTATTGCAGGAAGACATTATCTCTTGAAAAACTAAGATCATAGTGTGAGGTCAGCCATAATATCCTTAAGGAATTGTGTCTCTGACAAGAGAACTTTAGGAGGTGAGAAGGCACAAAAGTGAACGTAACCGCTGAAGAAGTAAAGCACAGTTCAGACACATCTTCAGGCCTGTCCCAGGAACTCAGAAGAATGCAACAGCAGCAGTGATCCCTTCAGAGTGATAAAAAAAATTCCTTCTCCAAGTTCTTACACTTTTTAATGGAAAAATAGAGATTTTTTTTCTTTTTAATCTAATAAAAACAGCTCTTTTTCCATCTTGGATGATGTTTAAAAAGGTTTAAAAAGTGGTGGGGGATCTCACTTTTTTGTTAGTATTTTATTCAGTTTGCTTTTTTTCCTCATATAAAATAGAAAAAATAAATCTAGTACTGCAACATTCTCACACTTTTCAAACTTAAAAATTCCATTCTGTGTGGAGAACAGAAATATCTTTTTTTCTTACAGCAGGTACAGTGACAAGTTATTGGTGCTGTCTTTGATGGTGTCTGCGATACTAGGCTAATCTCTGCCATCAGTTAAAGTGATTGCCATTAAAATCTTTATAAGCAATTAGCATTACTGACCAAGTTCTAGTCTTCCCTCTACTTATTGCAAAAAAGCAGAGAAAGCCAGCAGTAGAGTGAATGCTACTAGCTTTAAAGAGAATATCAATTAAGGAAAAAGGTAAACATTATAATGGCAAAACACTGTACATGTTAACATTGCCAAATTAATGGATAGGAAATCTGTAACAGAAAAAAAATGCCCTGTTGTACTGGGGAGGTGGATTTTCTTCTACAGCCCTATTATTCATTGGATTTGTACAATGGACATTTTCTCTATTCACATTTTCACACATTATGAAAGTTTACATTGAATTCTCAAAGCCACGATGGACAAAAAAGAGATAAATATATTCAGCTTGCTACGTGTACTAACCCAAACTTAGGATTTCAAGCGTTACAGATTGCAGACGTAGCCGTTGTTCCCATCTGCACAAGTATTAGGTATTTCTTATTGTTAACACAGGAAAGGTTGCATCAAGCCTAGAAGGATTGCTCACCATTATTATGAACTGAAAAGCTCCGCTGGCAATACCACTGTAAGCTATTGGCATGTTATTTAAAGCTATCTTGGGTCAGTTTTAATTTGTGTTTACTTGTCAAAAAAGTACATTTCCTGGGATTTTTCCTTCTTAGGAGTAGTTTCATCCTTTTTCCACAGCCTGTCCCCTGCGGAACACCCTTCCACACCCTCACAAGGAAGCACCTTGTGGTTACTCCTAATTTTATGATCCCAGCTAGCCTTACACCATCACAGATGGTAATGGAGAAATGCAGTATACAATTCTCAGCTCATTCTGTACAGAGAGCTAAGCTACACAATGCAGTACTTGAGCCATAGAAAATAGGGCTCCTAGGATCCATTGCCTTATCTATATGGACACACCGATGCTCAAGCACGAACTGTGAACTCATGTGAACGTGCTGAAGGCCTCTGCCCCTTGGGTCGCACATACACCAAAGTTCACATGGCTTCATGATAACTGTATGTTAAAAAGGAATTCTGTATTCGACTTAAAAATGTAATAGATAAAGATTTTGGATTAACAAAAAAATGTGTTTTTTTTTCTTAAATCCAGAACAACACTTTACTTATGATTTAAAGGTAGAGTTCATCCCTTTTCTGAACTACATTAATTCTAAACTCTTCTGTCCCCCAAACTTTATTCACATTTATATAGATCTTAACACAGTTATACAATCATCTGGCTAACATCACCCTCTGGATAGTAATGAGGTCCTCTCTAACCCTTTAGCTGCTATAAAGTATGCAGAAGTTAAATGCACAGATGAAAAAAATTTGTCTCAATTTTATACTTCTGCAAAATGGTAATTTTGTACTTAAAATGTACAAGATGGATGTTCAGAAATATAGGCTGAAAGCCTAAATTATATTTGGTCATAATTTATGTAGTACAGTCCCAAAGAGATACAAAAAAGGCAGAGCATAATTTATCTGTTGGAATCAGAGATAGCTTTACTAAAACTTCCATTTATTCTATCCCCTATAGTCTTAACCAGCCTTTGTCCTTAGGGCGCATTCTATTTAAGCTTTCCATATTGCTGTTTGATCACATATTGTAGCCTATAATTTCTCTATCATCTGAAGTGAATTCAGCGCACAAAAATTATGATCTCCATGATAGCAAACACTAAAATACAAATATTTATTGCAATAAAAAGTCATTTGAACATAAAATGTCTGTAAGTGGAACATACATACTCTAATTTTGAGCATAATACAATCAGAACAAAGGTGTTCTGATATTTTGCTATCAACCTAAATAGAAAAATAGGAAGGGATGACCATAGCACAGGAAATTATCTGTTGACTCAGATTCCAATCCCAAAGTCGACAATGAGGTTAAACATTGTTAATACCAAACTTGAACTTATATCCACTTTTAGAAAAAAACTATTTTATTTATGGTAATACAGAAGTTTAGAAACAAAAATCTAACAGAAGTTTGCTTTGGCACATGTAGGAAAAACCTGCAACTACTTCATCAAACAACAGTTTTTTTTCTAAATACTCTGCCATGTATCAGCTCAAAACGTACATCAGAAACACCCACGTTAATTAAAAATAAAAAAAAGTTAGAGGCATAACAGCTCAGGCTTACTTTCCTCCTCACTCTGTTCGACCTGGTCAGGACTTAATCAAAATCTAGGGACTATTTATACTTCGAGTTGAACTAAACCTCAAACGCAAACAAATGCAGCATCACTAGTGCTGCTGACAGAGCCAGCCTTGCAGGGAGGCATAAAACTGTGGATGTGTTGACTTGAGCTCATTAAACATTTCCATGGTTCTTTTAATCATTAGTATCATTATCATAAATATTCAAATGTTGAAATTTTTTTTTTTTTTTTTTTTTTTTTTTTTTACAAAAAATATTGTTCAACAGTGGATTGGCTAAACTCCAATTACAGCACTTTCATTTTGCTCCCAAATTTTCCCTGAAGAATATAATACTTCTCCTTGTTTTTCCTTTAATTGAGCATAATTCTCTACAGCATATCGGTTTTGCAGTTCACTGATGGGGCCTCACTTAAATTGTTTTATTTACCATAGATGAATTTAAAATACAAAGTTTTGATTGATCTGCATCTGACCTCTGAACAACTTCAGTGGTCAGTCTCTTACATAAAACAGAAGCACAGCAGCCCCCCCAGCATCCAGTTCAGACACTAATCATCAGTCTTCAAACCATTTCTTGGGACTTTTGGCACCTTTTTAAGAAGTGCAAAGAGGAGTGGTAGACATATCCTGCAATTAGCTCGTTTGTCGAAAAAAAAGGCAGCTTTATTCCAATCAAAATTACGTATGAAAGCACTTCCAGTTGGTGCATCTAAGCAAAGGATGAAAGCAAGTAAAATAATTACAAATTTTAGGTAATAAATAAATAAAAAAGCTGTAAAAAGCCAAAACACACTATTGTGCCTCCTTCTTGAAGTGGGTCAAAAAAAATTAAGTAGAAAAGTCTCCAGATTATACTATGTAAAACCTAGTTTTATTGACTTAAACATCTTTTTATTTTCTGATTTAAAACCTATTTTCTAAACATCCCATGGAATTAGCTTCTTTTGCCGCAAGAAAGAACACAAATAAATCAATGAGTAAGCTATGTCCACCCTTAAAACCTTCCACAGCTTATTCATTTTAATCAAATTTCCCATATTCTTTGACTTGCTATCCTTCATTGCCTTGAGCTATGCGTTGCAGCTACTGATGACATACAAATGTTAATTTTGTTTAAATTCAAACACAATACAGAAGAGCCCATTTTAAAGACTACTTTGCAAACATCACAGAATATAAGAACAGAATTAAACAGACTACAGAAAGGAAAGAAACATTCATTCAAGTGGATGCCCCTGTTAGCTCTGTCAACTGATCTTCAATCTCTTCAGGCCTGAAACAAGGATTTCTTTCCTTGAAACTTTAACAGCTGCACATTCTATTAAAACATATATAGAAAGAAGAACTGCTTTGAAAATAAACCAATTGTGAAGCATCCAAAGAACCAATGATAGTAAACTTCATCCATAGTAATTAAGGGTAATCCCCGCGACAGCAGACACACAGCAGCTGTGCAGCAGTTAATGATGCTTTTTGTTCTACTTTTGTCATTTTTAATATTTATTCTGCTTCCCTTCTAAACCTTCTTTTAAAAAAATCAAAAAATCAAAAAGTTAAGACTGCAAATAGCCATTCTGCTCTAAAAAAAAAAAAAAAAAAAGGAACTGCAGTTATGTTCTGTCCCAGTCTTAAAACAAATTGCATTTCACATTGACTTTGCAATAAAAAAGCTTCTTTCTTACTCTCCCCTCTATGTGGGACCAGTATACTTCCCAGTCACTAACCCAAACACAATCTCATTTTATTCACCATTTAACCACAGACCTCCTGCTGCGTCTTCCAAGCAGATCTGGAGCTACGTAACAACTACCAGCAAAAAAACTCATGCGACAAACTTAAAAGCACATAGACAATTCAGTAACTCCAGCTTAGTTTTTAAACAAGCTTATCTCCTCTAACTTATGGCTCAGATTCAACATACTTAGCATTCTATAATGCAAATTTTTTTTTTTTTTTGGAAGACCTAGTTTCCCTAACCTTATTTCTACTCGAGTCCCAGAGCTACCCTAGATTCTCATATGACGTTTTTGTAGCAAAAAGACACAGCATCAGTGCAGCCATTTCCATCCTGGCCAAATCAACATGAGACAAAACAAGACACCCCTACAACTAGTCTTATGAACTGCTATAGTTGAACCTGATGAAATAAGGTGCTCTCTAAAGAAAGAATTCATAAATTCAAGTCCTCTGGGATTTGAATTTACACGCACCTCTGGTGTGCCTCCAATGCTCACCATCCTTCAGCGCGTTAACTCTGAGAGGCCACTCATCACCTTGTATCATCTACACTACTGACTTAATACACTTATTTACTCATAACTGATACACTGAATTTTCCCTTCCACCTTTTTCTGCACTCTTCTTTGACTTCTTCTAGAAACTTCTGCTTTTTATCTGACAAAGTGATTCGCAGAGAACATGTTATTTCAAAATACCCATGCAATTCCCCCATGTGTGCTTCTAATAATATTAAAAAGATACTGTCACAGTAATAAACTCTGTTAAAGAGCGCATTGCTTTCATATTGGTGCATTCTTCATGCCTCAAGGCACAAAATCTTTAGTCTTTTCCTTTAAAAAAGCAATCAAGAGAGGCTTCAATCAGTGACCACAAAGTGAATCTATTGTGGCTTACTGTCAATCCACCTTTTCAAGTAGGTAAAACAAAAATCAAGAAACTCTCTATATTAATTCATTTCAAACCCACTCTTTAATACTGTCACTGGGAATCAAGGCATTATCAAGATGAAAAAGCTCTCTAGCAAGTCACAAAGGTATTGTGCATTTATCATAACTGGGAATACGATCATCATAAATTAAGTATCAGTAATCATAACTTGTATTTTTAATCAATTTTGACTAGCGCCAGTTTCAAAAGCATTCTCCATGCACATGCAATGGTTCATTGCATTGTTGGATACGTGAGGAGGAAAATCAGAACTATGATTGCAAGGAGGGAAAAATATTACTTGAATATTTATAACTGATCTTGAAACACTGGACCTGTTTCATACAGCTTATCACAGCCTATCTTTTAACCCTGACCATGTTAAGTATCAGTTGTTTCTCTGGAGACTTGAAGATCTAGGGTTAACAGCCTCCTGTTTTAAAAATTCATTGAGGTGCAAAAAATGGTATTGCTTCCAATGCATATGCATTGCAACAAGCCGAAGGGAAAGGGAAAAAAATAGTTACCCCCTACAGGATACTTGGCAATTAACTCCAGCTATGTCAGCAATTTTTTGAAAAATCTCCTGAACATGAGGAAATCTCATCTTCACCGTATGAAAGACAAAGCTACTGCAGTGACTCTTCCATGCATTACAATGTGTGTGTCTTACTTCTTAACCAAGCTGCTAATCACGCAAATTATTGCAACTAATTACATCTGAAGGTCTAATTAATTCTTTCAGTACCACATCATTTAGTACGCATTCACAACACAGCACCTGTTTTGAAAATCCTTGCAGTTAATTTGTTTATAAACAAACAGTATTTGCATAAAATGTTTAATGAATGGTTTAACAGTTAGTACAATACTCCAGCTTTGTCTTAGTAGATTTGAGGTCATCGAAGGCCACAATAAATTAATTTTAAACTATACAAATTAATTTAAATAGTATGTGTGAATTTCTCATTAATAAAGAAAATATTTCTAACATGTTAATTAATATCTCTGTAACAGGCCAATTACTGTCTGTACAAG
>VZSV01000008.1:8513920-8543920 GCA_013398735.1 Nothocercus julius | reverse complement strand
CTCTCATTTAATAGCACTGAAACGACATCCCCCCTGGGAAGCAGCTAGAGCCCCGCAGGACTTGGGCTCGCGTGGCCGGATTAAACAGATTTTGCTGGCAACAAGGGGCTCCTTGGGTCCTGGAGACAGGGACATGTCAGTCCCCGGTCCCACGGCGCCGCTGCCTCTGCAGAGGACAGGAGCAGCCCCGGCCTCTCACCTTCGCAGGCTCTCACTTCACTTGTTTTAGTGCACGGGGAATTCTTTAAAGGGATCCGTATTATATTTTTATTGAATGTTACTGGATTTTAATTGCATCATTTTACAGGAAGGCCCCAGAAAGCCGGTGGAAAACTAAGTGCTATAAACAGGGAAATGCACCACTAACTCAACAGCACAAAGTTTTTCAATTATTCTAATTTTCAGATGCTGGCAAAGCAACATGAATTACCCGTGTCACCAATATTTCAAAGATACATGTGTAACAAAGCACAAAGCAAGCTGTACCAACCATATTCTCTTCCTTTGTACCTTTAATAACACCTTTTGATGTTAGTTTTCAAATGTTAACTATTATCAATGGACAAATTTCCTGAGATACAGTAAGCACAGAGAGTCTGCAAAAGGATATACTTATTTCCCTGTAACTATTTCTGCAATGAATGAAGCACACATCTTTTCTCTTTCCATAACTCATTTGCATGAATTTACTTTTTTGCCTTAAGAGGTTGTTGTAATGTGTGTTAAAACACACAGTGCAATTTTAACTCCATAATATCACACAAGAAATATTGTGTTAGTATAAAGTGTAGAAATATGAACACTGCTGAATTCTCAGAACAGAAACATCAGTGCAGCACTGCTCAAAAGCACCACCCAAAGGTCGAAGAGATGTAAAGACATTTAGAGAATTGTCTTTTTTTGTTAATTTCAGCAAAACCTACATGTAAAAAATGAGTGCGCTGTGAAACTTGACAGAGGCTTTTGATTGAAGTGAGTGATCTCTGCAGCTGCACCTGTAGGAAATGGATGATAATGCTGCCTAAACCATTCATTACCATTTGGAAGCCTACTCAAATGAGCACTAGATTTATATATTTGCTAGGCATGTGTTGTAGATAACATGACAAAGTAGTGTATTCAGTTGAAAATTCCTTTGACCTAATTTTACAAAAACCTTGCAAAACTGGGGAAGGGAATTTATTTCTAAACACTCCTGAAACAGATGAAGTTATATTTTCAGAACAGGATGAATTTAAGAAAAATATATTAATTCAACAAATCTAACAATTGCAATCATAAATTTATTAGAATTATCAAGGTAAAGTAGAAGACATTTTTCACATTATCAACAATAAGCTGTTTCTTAGACAAAGAACATTTATCTTTCTGCTAATCATATAATATTTCTAAGGCTGAAACAAGCAACAACTTAGCATTTAAAAAAAGCATAAACTGAGTATAAACCATGTGATGCTAATCACTGAACTGCTAACTAATATATTTTGGTGTAATAATCATTTTAACAGCCTATTAGCTAGATACTTTAAATGAGAGGAATTTGATACATCCTTTTTCAAAATAGTGCATCACACTAACATGAAGCAAATTAACGTATTATTCCTTTAACTTTAGTAAAAGGCCCTAGATATTACACATATAGTGTTCCCATATATCTTCCAGATTTAAGTAGGTTAATTTGCTGGGGGATGGTTTTGCCCTTTTTACTGACATTCACTGCTCTCAAAGAAAAGTTGAGAAACTGTGAAGCACAAGATACACTGAAACATCAACTCACAGGAACACAGAGCCAGTACTAGAAATATTCAGAAAAGAGAGTGTTTGGCACAGGACACAGATCTCTCACCTGCAGCCACAGTTGTATAAAGTAGCCATAAATACAATATGATGTGGACACAATTTCCTTTCTGCAGTTGCTTTTGTCTGCAAAACTGATGAGAACCCCAAACCATGCAGAATGATTATTTATTAATGCAGAAAGAATGCAGTACAGGGTTTGCTCTCCATGCTTCTGCTGCAAGAATACAAAAAAAAAAGCTAATCTAAGGAAAAAAATCAAGACTTGTAGTAATTCTTTTAAGTATGCCTACGTTGTGATTTTACCACCAACTGGATAATTTCTTCTTTCTTCTTCTTTGTTGAGGAAGCTAGGGAAATAACTGTAGTTATTAGGATAGACATAACACTGAATACTGAGATTGGGTTTTCACAGATGTATTGTAGTGTAAAAATCAAATTTCAGTCTGGAAAGGTACTGAGATACACTAAATCCACAAAGGATTCTCCAGCATGTTCCTTTTTTCTTTAAACCTCCATACAATTTTTCTTCAAAGCAAACTTACAGGGGATTTTTAAAGAAAATTTGCAATAGTGTCATGTACAGCCCTAGTGCTTTAGATTTTACAAACCCTGCTAAAAGGAAATAGCTTTCTTTTTCCTAAAGAAACATACTGCTGTTGAATGGAAATCACCCTGGTCAGCAGGGCATCTCCCACAGGTTGCAGGAACTGTTAAGGCTGCAGAATTGCCTCCATAATAACCAGCTGCACAGGTGGCTATGCTGTCACAAGCAGGTAGCCACCAGGGCTGGAGGCCCCAGAGCCTTTCCAGCAAAGGGACACCACAGTCAGGCAGCAAAACACCTTCAGTTGTGCAGCATGCAAGTAACTGCAGCACCCCAAGAAAAGCTGTCCATGAGAAAAATTGCAAGTGGTAAGAGACTTTGCATCTCCAGTACCAAGATCTCCCTTGCTACCCCTTCTGTATCCAAGGATGAGGAGGAGTGAGCAGAGCACAGCACTGGTTTTTGTCTTGCAGGGTGCATAGTGATGTTCAACTGGTGAACATAATCTATTATTGCCTGGTCATTGCTGCCTTCTCTAGAGCCAACAGAGCAAGATTTCCTCCCACTCCACAATCTCATGTCATAATTTTGTCGGACAAACTTCACAGCCTGCATGCACGTGATCTTCAGGAAAGGTGTTAAAAGGAACATATGGTCTCTCCCATCTCCGGCTGTACCAAGAATCAAAATGATCAGTCACCTTCCTTGTAGTCTATATTTTAAAAATAAAAAACCCTAATTCCTTATGAAGCACTGAAGCACAATTAGGAGCAAATATAAACATGCACAAGGTTGGGATGCAACAAGTGTTCCCTCCACCTTATTCTGTTTGGTCTTGGCAGCTGGTAGGAGAGCACAGCACAGGTTATACGCACAGTCCATCAATAGATGGCTCTTGCTACGAGAACACGCTAGCTCTAGACAATTGAGGGGAAGTTATCACTTTCTTGTAAGGTGTCATTACAGAAATTCCCAAGACAATCACCACGTACACACAGCACATACCAATTTTGGCCATTAGGAAACAAACGCAGAAGGACTAATGAAATTGTGTGATTTTTAGCTTTCCCGTTCTAAGCACAATATGTAGTTACACAGAGAAATGGTCATATAAAGATTTCAGATGAACCTCAAGTTTGCTTGAAATGGGAAATTTGTGGTCCTTACTGCAATGAGAGTCTCTGATAAAGAGAGAAAATTACTTGTTAAGAACTACCCATAGAGTTTCCACAATTCTCCACCGAGTTTTTTCAGGAGACATTCATTCTCTTTGCCCATTTGCAATGTATCATTTAGAAAATTCTTCTTGCCACCGAGAATGGAACTGTTCAACGTCAAACCACAGAACAATCCCTATACCACTGCAGTAAAATAATTAAAAATTAGTTTCAAGTTTTCTGTTTCAATACTTCCAGTGCTTGAGACCAGTTCCTCTTACCCTCTCCTTGCCTAACTGACTCTTCTTAACTCATAAGCTGTTCAGTAGAAGGCGGCCCAAACAGGAACCATACATCCAACTTGCTGATGCTGATTCAAACCTACTTTGATTCCAGACTTGCACATGGAAGGCTTTCAGTACTCCTAGAGGATTTGACTAACAACTTCTGACAAACTCAAAGATTCAGCAACTGGGAGTTCATTATCTACACCAGCACATGAGTGGAAGCAGAAGCAGAATGTAACACCCTTGTCTTTCTCTTTCTCTCCCTGAAAGAAACAGGCATGTCTAGCAGAAATAATTGAGACAGATCATAATACTAGAATGTAAGAGCAGATGAGTTAAAAAAGATTATCTGTGCTCCCTCATGACTCCCTTCATGATGGGCTTTAGACAGCTGGGAAAACACATACAGGAAGCCGGCTCCTTAGTGCAGGAGAAGTATCTGATGTGGCATCTCAGCCTTTGCCTTTTCATATACATCAGTGTTGGCACTCGACACTGGTACAGGACTTACAGTGTTCAATTTGGGCATCAGTGATTATTGCTCAGATCTCCTTTAATTCATACATTCATTCTTAACAAGTTTGAGAAAGAAGTGTACCTAAGGCTGAAACATCCATGTTAATTACAGGTACTTACAAAAGAAGTAATGAGATGCTTGGAGAGAACTATGAAAGACAACACAGGTGGTAGGCATTTTAAATGAGAAAATTCCAGGAGCAGAACACTTTCAACTCCTGGAAGAATGGAAATAGTTGTAATCTTATTCTCTGAATAAGGCATCGTGTTCTTTTTCTCTATGCACTGTTCCAGGATCCACTGGAAGTAAAAGAAGAGCTGGCTGGGCAGCAGTACTCAACATGAGCACATTCTCGTCACCAATATTCAACACCTAAAGTCAGTGGAACAACAATCTGGGAGAAAGTTACTCATCTTAAGAGGTGAAGAAAGTAGGAAGCAAGTGAAGATTGGGAACTTTTGTTGTCATTGATACCTTCAATACTTCTGCAAGAATGGAGGATAAAATGAAGATCTTGGAAGCAGCCTTTAATGAGGAAATCCTACTGCACCTAGGAATCTATCCTTTAGGCCCTTCTCAATTGTCAGTGTTCTTTCAGATTTCACTGGGGAGAAACAGGTCAGGTGATCTCTCTGTTTCCATCCAGTCCTCCTTAATACTCTGCTCTAATGAGTCTATCACAGCCCTACTAATGAGAACCTTAGAGTAGAAACCACTTTGAGAATTTATGAAGAGAAGAAAAAAATAAAACTTAAAATGAGAATTTAAAGGGAAAAAAAGGAAGAAAAATTTACAAGTGGTACCTCAGAGCTCTTTCACAGGAGCAGACGCTCAGCCTTTCAAAAAAGACTTGAAAAATACTGAATCAAGACTTCTATCACTTTGCATAGAAGCACAGCTACTTCAAGATAACTGTGAGTTGTCCTAGAAATTAGTGGTAGTCCAGCTCATGAAAGAAATTTTACAAAATGAGATTATGTATTTTTAGTATAAAGTCTTATTCATATGCACTGATCTTATTTTCAAAATGCAGTTAAGCCACATATTTGACCAAATGGACATGTTTTTGTTCAAGTTCTGCAAACATGACAAATGAGGCTAAGAATGTTTTATCTATCAGTTAAGTATTAAATCCATTTAAAAACTTCAAATCCAAAATTATTATGAAATGAGAATTGCAAAACAATGTTTTAAACAAATAAGATCACAATAGAAGATTGTTTTGATCGAGTGCACCTTACATTAAAGTTTCACATGTTCACAATACTTTCCCATATTGATGGGCATCAGGTCACTTTAAGAAGGCTTTACTTTTATTTATTTTACCTTTTGAGTAAAGAAGATTACCATATATATTAAGAGGCAGAAATATGTAAACAGTGTCCAGCTATCTAAGAAACACTTCTAGTATCATTGCTAAAATTACTAGTAGTAAGTATCCTGAAAATGATCACATTTTATTTTATTAGTAAAAAATACATTCATTATAGCATCAGAAAAACAAAACTGCACTTCAGGATCTGCCATCAGTACTGTGTGGGATTGAAGAACTAAAGATTTCTAGTATTACTTTAAATATGTAGCCTGAATTGAATCTCCTTGAACTAAAAGCTACAGATCTGCCCTTTTCTCCTCTGTACGTTCAACATAATAGGTATTATTACCCATAACTTTTTATTTAAAAGAATTGTGCAGCCAGGAAAATGAATGAATTTAATTATCAATGCACTGTGAAAAAAATCATTAGAGCAAGAGCCTGGAACACTACATATTAACAATAAACAAAGGCTATTAAAAACAGTTTTTAAAAGTGCCATTTTTTCTTCCATTCTTCAAATGCAAACAATATGAATACAGAAACATAAGAACTGTATGTAAACATCTGGGCTTATGGGCAAAAAAATGACCCTAAGAAAAATGCTAAATGACTGACTGGATCATTTAACTTTAAATCTATACTTTATGTGGCAATATGGAGAGGTCATTTGATTGCTATGCATAAAAAATTTAGAATTCTAATATGATCTAAAAGTTTCACCTTCATAAGGCAAAATTTTCATTATAAAATTGTATTTAATAGTATTCAAACAGATATACCACCTCATTTTTTTAATATTATATTCCTATAGGCTGTCAGCTACGCATTATAGAAACGTCTATTTGGAAACACAGTAGAACTCTAACTTTTACAAATTCTCTGGTTTCCTTCAGAGCAATATAGTGAAAATAAGTATGTGGCCTCTGACACAAATTACAAATTGTCACACAAAAGAATTTCATCAATTAAAAGTCAGCATGTTGCAGCTGTATTTTCTGAGGAGAAAGATACATTCAGCCATATGTTTTAGGTGTCCTTCTCTGCAATGGATGTCATCAACTGAGTCATGATTCAACCTTTGAGTATTTGCAAAGACACTTATATTTTCATATTATTATTTCACATAAATCAGTGAATACTCTGGACCATTTTTTTTCTCCCAGAAGCATGCAAAACCTTCTAAAAGCTCAAGAGATCATTCAGACCAAAAGTTGTGTCTACTGAAAATATACGTTACCAAAATAAGTACACTAAATAGAAACACTGTACGACTTGTTGTCATGAACAAGAGGGCCAAAAATCCTAATGTCTGATATATGGGAAAAGTTTCTACTGCAATTTACAGATGTGCATTCATACTTCCATAAAGAAGTATGGAAGTATGGACTCAGCCAATTAAATCTTACCATAACTCCTGACTCCTGAAAGTTGCTTTTCAAAGTATACTCACTTCATTACTTGGTTAAAAAAAAAAAAATATATATATATACTGGTCAAATGCTTCTCTGTCACTTATTTCATTCCCCAAAAATGCTATTAGATAGCACAGCTGCACCCATCTAGAATGGTTAGTAATTGGGCCAGGAAGGAATTGTCCCAAGTGTAACCAAATGAAATAGTATCCATGGGTCAAGCAACAAAAACAACCACAGAAGGTAGTATGTAAGGGTAGAAAACATCACATAGAAGGTGGGAAGGGTCAAGTTTTGCCTTTCTCACATGTAAAGTGGTCTTGATAGCAGCAATTGTGATATTTTTACTTATTTTTAAACAAAGAACACAGATACACAGTAAAGAAAAAATAGAATATTGCATGGTGTATAAAAAGGACATAGCACATTAAAGATTGCTCATTATTGAGCAACAGGTTGCATATTAAAGATCATTCATTAGTGGTTAAGATAAAGAAACCTCCCCCCCCCCCCCCCCCCCCATGATACCCTTAGTGATGAAGTTATACAACATTCTGTAATCTTCCCCAGCCTTAGGCTTTATTCTGCAAGACATTTCTGACTACTTAACTACTGGGAATATTCCCTATTGATTTCAAAGGGATTACTTGTAGAAGTAACTACAAGCAGAAGTATTTGCAGTAATAGAGTCTCAGACATCTTTTCCCACCCTTTTCCCCTGCAGAAATCGGAAGGGAATCTAGCATTTGAGAGGCATTACACTGTAAAACTGGAAAGTTAAAGAATAACAACTTTCAGTGACGTGAAGCGCAGGCCAAGAAGGCCTAAGCACAGAGCTAGGCACTACCCACAGACTCTTCTGGGTGAGACAGAGACACTAGATCGGTTAGAAAGAGTCATCTCACTAGGACACAAAGACAAACTTGATTCACCCATGTTGTTAAGTGGTGAAATCACTGAGGGATTTAACAACCCTAGGGATATTCAGGCCAGTCAAGGTCTAGACACCCAGATGGGCTCAGAGGAAAAAAACTTGCTCCTCAAGAGGACAACTTCGAGCCACGTCCCTGCCTACAGCTCAGCCGCAGGACACGGCAGGAGGCCAGCAGAGCCCTGCGGCAGCAGCAGATCATGGTGTCCTGGCCTCCAGGGCCCAGCGTCAGCAGCCACCGCACCGGGCCCTGCCTGGCCCGCTCCGAGCTGCTCTGTGGACACCAGGCCACCCTGTGCCCCTCCAGGTGGGCACAAGCTTGCATCACCACAGCCTGTGACAGGGAAGTCATCACTGTCCTCCCTCCTGCTGTCACACCCAAGTGACAGGGCCTTCTACCTTGGTAGAGGACAGAAACGGGGAATGTAGCCAAAATCATGCCAAACCACATTTACTGCTTCACCTGCTACCCAAAGCCAATACCAGCTAACATTAATTATCTTCCCATTGAATTACTCTGAGTGATCAAGAAACATGGGTATGCTATTGCCTTTCCGCTTCAGCCTTTGGAGACTCAGGGACTTGAGTGCACAAACCTTGCTGGAATACATCACCACGTACTCCAACCACTCAAGTCGGGGAAGCAGCCGTGAGACCACGTACGTTGCACTTGTGCTCTCCGATGGACTCGCTGTGCAGTCCTCAGCATGGGGCGCCTTTCCAGGAGTTAAATCTGCTCTCCTCCCAATGAACAGCACATAGCAACAACATAGCAACAACACTGTAAAACCATCCTGCAAAATATTGGAGATCCTTGGGTGTAGGGCATTTATCAAAGCTTTTTTTTTCTCCCCCTCTCTGTTTTTAACTGTAAGAAAATTATTAGAATAAAGATGATCTCCCCCACTTGCAGCAGTGATTGCAAAAAAGATGCACTTTATGCCACAGTTTGAATCAATAACAGAGCAGTGACAGAGCCAACAAAGAAAATATTTTGAAGGAACATAATTTCTCTTGATTTTATACATCATGCTACAGATTCAGAGTTCAACCTTAATATTTGCAAGTGAATAACCTTTATCTGAAAGTACAAATAATACGTGAGCTGAAAAGAAAATGTCCGACTTCAGCATTCCCACTACTAGGCAAGCAGATGGCTTAATCTAAATGACCACATGAAAGAAGGAGAAAAAAAAAAAAAAAGAAAAAGACCAACACAGATCAATATCCTCACCATGAGTCCTGCATTCCAACAAATACCAAACCATCAGGAGCAACAGCACAGGAAAAAAAGAGCATCAAAATATCATTTTAGGAAAAAACAGTAAATAGCTAAAACCAATCCAAAAATGCACAGCTAGCATGTTCAATTAACAAAAGCCAAAGCAGCTTTGCTCTCATGTCAGTGCCTCTGGTTACCTTGTGTGTAAGTAGCAAAATAAACCACCATCAACCTCAGTGTGTCACATCCATAAGCCACAGCTGAGAAATATATCAGAAAGAAATAAAAGTTAGTATCTTCAACACAAACCAGCTGCCATACTTTTCTGGTTAAAAAAAGAAGATTTTCTTATTTTTCCCATGGCAAATGTACGCTTTTAGGATGCCAAGATGATGTCAGATAGACAAAGAAATGCCAGATATTAATCAGATTAGAGCAAGCTCAACATCTGGGAAAACACAGCAGAGCAACAGGTCTCAAAAACTCGAGAGCAAATTCCCCTGGGGTGATCAGTCGTCTCTCGCGGACAGTGCTGAACTCACCCGCCAGTCTTCTGTGGCCCCTGCAGCAGGCAGTATCACTGAACAGGTCCACTGATTTGTTGAGATTGGTCACACACCAGCTACGTGTGCGCACGTCTGTTCAAGCCATCAGTTCTGATGGCCTCACTGCACTGGCCTGTTCAGTGAGGGAATGGGCCAGGTCTCTAAAGACAAAGTGCCCAGGGGAGCACATATCCATATGAAAACACATTCTGCAACAGGTTTCTCTCTCTCCTATATACTGCATTACATGTAAACAAAAACATCCATCAACAAAGCTAAGAAAAATTGTCATGAAACAGTGACAATGCAAAAATATTTGCTCATCAGCACATTGACTGTTCCAGTCATTGCTGAATATTCCATTATTTTGTAGATGCATGTATATGACCATTCGAACTTTGGGATCATTGTCCCTTTAGGACAATGACAGTTTCAAAGATGTGGAGGGAGAGAAAAAAAAAAACCACACACAACACACACATTATCACTAAACTAGTAACTTGAAAAGCTGTTAGTATAAAACAGCCTGTAAATGCCACAGATTTCAAGGAAAGATACAAAAATAGTCCACACCATTTAAATAATTTCCTACCCACCATTTTATAACACTAAATTTTGCCTTTTTCTTTCAGAAAATCAGATAAATGCAACATATTTCTATTATTATTTGCATAAGAAGTGGTCAAGAGAGCAAAAAGTAATTCATTAATATGTCAAACGTAAATTTGAGCAGTGCCCAGAAGCAACTGTAAATTTCATTTTACCAATGTGCAAACAGAATGAAGTGCAAATGACGGTGGATTAACCTACTTATAAAAATTGACACAAGGCTTTGGAGTTCACCAAACCACACTTCCATGGAGTCTCTGGCTGCCTTTAATCACAAAGGCAGAGATTTTAAAGACTTCAGAAGCTGACTTACGTTAACCAACTTTTAGAGGTGAGGAGAACTTAAGCTATATTTGCAAAAAAAAAAAACAAAACAAAAAAAAAAACCTCATGTTTCTGTTTTTTTTTTTTTTTTTTTTTTTTTTTTTTGCCAGCAGTTCATACAATATGTATAGTATTTAAACATGCTCTAATTCTTATGTGTCAAAACAATGATGTTCATTAATATTTCCATGGTACCTGCCCTACTCTCAAGGTATAATTTTGTAGGAGCCATTCCCCTAGCTACTTAGTACTCATCAAGGAACTCAAAAGAAATAGAAATCAAAGACTACAACATCACTATATCCAAATCGCATATTGATATAAGCAGTGTTTAACTAGCCCTGGCCAGAGACCTGAATCAAATTATCCCTATTTCATATAGAAAAGGAAACCTAAGAAAAATGTAAAACACAGCTAATACTGAAAGCTTTTTTTTCAGTAGGAAGAGAATATATTTGTCCTAAAAAGACTAGGTCTTTTTCCCCTCAGAAATATAGTCGCTTCTCCACTCACCAGACTCACGACAAAACAGCTGCTTAGTATTAGAAGAAGAAATTTTACAAACATTTGTTCACTTGAAAGAAATTTCTTGTTCTTTCTCTAGTATCTCCAGTTCAAGGTAGGATATTCCAAGGGAAAAGACAGCATAATAAAACTGAGAAATGAAAGGAGGGCAAAAAACACACACAGAACATTTTGATTAGTGTTAGACAGCTATTTTCCAAGGAGTTTAAGTAAAATTTTAAATTACAACTCTGGATCTGAGAAAACATCTCTTCAGTCTTTTTGTATTTATCTGAGATTTAAGTATAGTTCATCTTTACATCTTCATCAATAGTCAAGAATAATATTAGAAAAGAATATTAAACTGCAGTAAAACCCATATCATTTTGGATAGATTTGTGAATGGACATTAAAACAAACTTCTTAAAAGAGGATGCAAGTGGATGAATTTACCCTCAGTGGTAACAGTGATACAATGCAGTGAAAATTGTTTTTCCTAGAGAAAATGTATGAATTTACATCATCAATGCTAAATACTACCACCACAGCAATGGCACTATGCAACAGATTGTAATTTGGAGAGTCACTGAACAGAGATCTCCAAGCTTTCAGGAGAGCTTCTTAAATGGCTGTGGCTCCCCTCCTGTAAAAATTTCCATAAACTAGAAAAATAAGCTCTAGAAAACATACAGGATTTAGATAACCTAAATGGGTTAGTATAGGAAAGGTACTATGCTTTCTCTTCTGCCCTCAACATTCAAATAGACAAGCTTAAATCCTCAAAAATAGACAAAACTAGTGATACACAGTTTCCACTGCAAATGTAATGCACTGAAGCTTTCGAGTCTTAGCCTGACTTTCAGACTCCTCACAAAACCCCAGGGACAGGGGGAGCACAGGGTGATGGAATCTTCTCACCTGCCAACTGCACTCAAGCAGGACAAGCCCACCAGCTCACGCATTCGCATACCAGGCTTGCAAGCAATTTAAGATTGAGGATTACCAGAACGTTTTCTGTTCCTACAAAGTTTTATACCTGTTTTCTCTGCAGGGGTTTTCAATTTTTCTCTAAAAAACACTGAAATGAAAATCTAGACTGAGACTGTTTTTTTTTTTTTTTTTTTTATGAACAGAAAGCCCCAAGAGAGTCACGACCTTCGCTTGGGGGTTCATCACACGCATTCCAGGCAGCTCTGATCATATTTCACTACCCTGGAAGTGACTGTGATGTCCACAACACTGAATTATGTCATTAATTAAGGAATAGAGCAGGAGGTAGCTGATTATAAAGGAGAAAGAATCTGTACTTATACAGAAGTATTTTCATAATCAGTGATGATAGAAAAGGAAATAAAGAAAAATTACCTGGTGCTTAATACAAGTGCCTAGTATATTGTTTTAAGAGATTGCTCTGTTTATAGGAGATGCCATTTAGCTTCTGTGGTCAGCCAAGAGCAAGACATAGATTTTAAATAACCACACTTTAGCATGTTAAAAAAATAGACAAAGAGGTTTTGTTTTGGATAGTAAACTTTAATAAATTTCAAAACACATATAAGAAAAATTATCCTAATAAGCACCTAATCCCTTTAAATTCTCCCTTTTCAATGTTGATTTTACCTGAAATGTAATGTGTAACAGGCAAGAGCAAGAATAAGATCTACTAGAGTATCAGAGATTAGTTCATTAATGGTTTCAAGCAACTGGCCATGCATCAGCATAACATTAGAGGCTAACTCATTTCCTTCTGTAAGCCACTTATACAACTAAGCATTTGCAAATCATCTCAAGATGCATGTCAGAAAGAGAGATGACAGCGTTAAAGAAATACATTTTTCATTTATTCTATTAGTAATACACACTACTGAATATGTTATAGTGCAGACAATGAGAGACATTTTCATCAATCTGGCAAGCCTGAACACACATTACCTACAACACTCTTTTCTTTAAGATAACATTCAAAGAATGTTTCACTGAAAAACAACACAAGATTTGGTGAAATGATGGTCTTGCCAAATTCCCTGTAGGCTCATGAATTTTCAAAGAGGCATCTGATTTTTATGAAAATAATCTCATCGACGTTAACCAAGACAGCTGAAAGTGGGCATGTGCTTAAATATCTGACCATATTAGAGCCTTAAAATGAAGAAATTATGGAGATTACACAAATGAGGAACTTTTGTGCTTTCATAATCCGGAAATCTGAGCAGTTACTGTGCATTACACAGATGCCAGGAAGAATTTAGAAGTGGTCACTGGGTATCAGAGTAAACTTCACAAATGTAGTACACATGCATGATTTTAATAACAAAAAAGGTAATTAGAATGGAAATGGATGTACTTTACTGTCACTCCCAGTATTTTTGATTGAACTAAGGGCAGGAGAAATATACCTGAGATGACAGGCCACTGCAGCAATCCTTCATTCCCCTATGAAAATACCACGGCCAGCTATCCTCCAGAAAAGTGAAGTCCAGAGTGACCCAATCACATTTTATCACTTGGTTGGTGGAACCAGAGGAAGCTTGGGAGAGCAGTCTTCAAGTTGAAAGTAGGCACAGCCATCACAAAGAGCATGTTGAAGCCTCTAAGAAGTTCAGATACTGCTCGTATCAGTAGCAAGGGCCAAACTAAGAGCAGGAAGCATAGTAAGACAACGTACCGCAATTCCACCAGGTCCCAGAGTCCATAATCTGAATGCAACCGCTCTGAACACCACGTTTTAGACAAAGCAGTTCCAGCTGTGCTTAGTACAAAAATAGAATGGTGAAACACTATACGTAAATCATCACTAATAGGTAGTTCTCACAGTTTTCAAGGACTACATACAAGTGTACAAATTGCAAAGGGATGCCCAAATAACCCATGAAATAGAGAAGGTACGGCAGCAGAACAAGCAGGTCTCATGGGGAGAAGGCAAGCGTGCTTCTCAAGTCCCTTTCCTCAGGCTTCCTAATGGGAGAGCTACAGTCCTTTCCCATTCACAGGAGTCTACATTTACACTTCCAAAGAAAACATTCCCTAGGAAAAAGATTAGAATTCTCATGCAAAAAAAATGAAACAAATTCTCTTTTATGGCACCTCCAAAACCTAAGTCCTAGTCTGAGCCAAAGAGCACATCACATTGCCAGGTTATTAACACAGTTACTATGAACAAGTTTCCTGCTGAATTTCACCACGCGCCTTTGCAGGACCCTACCCCAGCCCACTTCAGAAGCCTCTTGCCCCGAGGCAGGTGCTTCCCTGACAAACTCTGCCAAAAACCCAATGCAAGGGTTGGGATTGGGATCCATCTGGAAGCAGAGCTCAAGCACTACTATGCAGAGACCCTGACACTTAGATCCCAGCTGAGCATCTCCCTATGCCAGCCCCTCTCAGTCACTCTACACACTCACATGCCTCATGTCTGTTTTTATATTTAAACTCTTGAGGTTCCTCTTTAGCAATATTGCTCCTTAATGAGACAAAACTGCATTGAATCATTAGGCGCATTCATAGCTTTGTTTTCATTTAAACTTATTTTCTCTCTTCATTCCAAGACCATTTTGCCTCAGGAAATTTTCTTCTTCTATCTACATTCAAGAATTGAGCCTATTTTTGTAAGGCTAAAATGTAATATTCATCCATTTTTAAATACTGACTTATTGACTATGGATTTAGGCTGTTTTCATTTCTTCTATCCCCCCCACTACTACAAATATAACCTGAGCAGCTGCAGAGGAATTAAAAAATAATTAAATTGTTTTACACAGAAAGAAGAGAGTAGAATAGTAAAGAACTTTATATTTCTCCCTTCAGCATCACTAGTTGTCAATATACAGCTGCTCCCTCATGTAAAGAAACAAAAAGTTAAACTTAAAGTAATTGATGCGAGTTAAAAGTACACCCTGAAGATATCTGTTACAGAATACATATTTAAAGCATTTTTCCATATATACTGATAATAAAGCATTTGATCATGTTTACTAATTTAAGAATAAATGTGTACATTAACAAAAAAGAACTAGGATTGCTAAATGACTATACAGCAGAATACACAGGCATTCTTTCACCAGAGAAATGCATGATTTTTTTCCTCACACTATAGCAAGTTATACAAGGACTTCATTGGGAACCATGACACACTTCTCAGGTATTATTTTTTAATGAAAATTCTTATCCTTATCATGCTGAAATTAACATTTATTCTACCTTACATGCAGAATCCATGCACGTGTACACACATGCCGGCTGGTGAAAGCAGTATTAACTGAGGAGTAACGGTAGCTAGTAGAACGCACTTGCCATTAACAAAAGTGATATCTAGAATTCTGCAAATATGCCAGGAGAGAAAAGGCACCATATTACAGCGGTCTGTTTCAAGGACAAATAAAGTATGCTATTATCTCATATACTATGGAATACACAGAACTACAAACAGAAGTGTTTCAAATCAATGCAATATGAAAAAATTCAAAATAAAATGAAAAGTGTCTGAAAACAAACCAACAACATCACACAGCAGAGTTGTTAATTATGATTATTTATGATCATTCAGAACTGGCACCATTATTATGGTTTTCCTTCCAAATTTCACTAAGATGGATCACTCCACAGCGACTCAAGATCAACAGGAATGACTTAAGAGCAGTTTATAGCTCTAAAAGATGTCCTACCTAAGTCCAATGCTGCTGTTATGAACATGTAATATTTGATTTATTCAAAATTTTAGGTACCCTGTTGATGATGGGCATCCCTTGAGGAGCCTCGAGGCTCACTGCCAAGGACAGTGCTCTACAGCCCAGTGCGGGCTCCACTGGGCTCATTGAGCCCTTTGCCATCCTTAAAAAACAATCCCCAAACTCATGAGCCTAATCCATTCAGTCCATCGCTACCTGCTACACTGAATATTTCATCAGAAATGACAGGACTTCTTCCTTCTGCCTCCCTCCCAGCCTCACTTTTATATTTGCTCACTTGACAACTTGTCACGGCCACATCACTGCCACGCCGGCTGTCCTTGGACGCTGACCTCTGCAGCTTTGTGCGCCCAGCGGTCATGCCGTCCCCGTCTCACGCCAACCATTTCTGACAGGAGACATGCCGATCGCCGCAGCGAGCCCTGGCACCTGAGACACACTGGGATTACACAGGTAAATCAGGGTACTCCGTGTTGTCTCCTAGCTAACAACAGAGGAAAAAACATGACATCTTGAACAACAGATCCTACGTTCGCATATTCAAAAGATTCATCATGCCTTTACAAGCAGATGGGCAAGATTGCTTCCTCTTGCTCTGAGGGGGCAAATTGTACAGTCATAGACATACAAAAAATAATAAGAAACACGATACTTGGTCTTGGCTTTAATTAAAGTAGAATTAAACAGGTTAGATATGACAACTAAAAATACACGAGGAGAGATGGGCTCACCAGTCTAAGAGAGCTTCACGTGCATCCTTTATTAGAAGCATCTTGGTTTATTTAGCTTTCACACGAATTGTGTGTGCCTAATCAAAGTATACCTTTTATTGCACAATGGTGTGATCTACTCACATAAATGTAAGTGTATTTGTACAAAAAGCAAAGGTTTCCTTTTAAAATGGCATGTTTTTACTTTTCTTGAAATGCCTGTGTAGAAAAGAACGTGAAGTATTTTGACTGAAATAAATGCTTTCATGGAAAACAGTGAACCCTGGAGATTATGCCGATTCTTGAAGAACTTCATACTGTTTTAAGCAGGTGACAGTAATGTCATCGCCTGAGCTTTTTGCCTTCCACACTTGTACAATAAAAAAAGTTTTACATTGGACAGAACAGCTCAAAGCTACCCATGCAAACAGCACCTTGGCAGAGGCTATAATTAATGTACATCAAGATCAGGTCCCCTATTATTACCTTAGGGTCAATACTGCTTTTTACAATTAAAAAATAATCCTATTCATACCTAAAATGAGAAACAGTTTGTATTGAATATGTCTCCTATGCAAAAACTACACACCTCCTACACTGCTACTTTTGTCACAACCAAACTGAACCAGGTAATGCAGATATTCCGTACACACCCACACTCTTGGTTACCCCACAGGGTAACCAACACACAACACTTGAAAACAGTAACAGTAAGAATTTGAAAAGCCAGAAGATGATCACAAGAACAGAATTTAAATACCTTCTGACATGCATTTATGGTTTTCTATCTTCCTTATGCCTGTGTATACTCAAGTAGAATTTGCAAATGCGTATCCAACATGCTCCCTTATGTGGATAAGGATGCAAAGCACAAGAGCAAAGACATGCGTACTGTTATGTAAATAAAAGGAAGCTAAAGGCTTTAAAAAATAATAAACACAGTCCTAAGATCTCCAAGAACACACATTGCTAAAAATTCTATTCCCAAAAGCCACAACCCAAAAAATAAGTATTTAACTTTTGCCTCAAAAATACGAAAGTGACAAGATGCTTAAAAATCAAAGACTTCAAAATAGCATACACCAAAGCAGTTATGGTAGATTTTTTATTCTGCAATAATAGGACAACAGGTTAAAAAAAAGAAATTACCACCAACTTAAAGTTAAGCAACTTATTTTGAACTGACTTAGCCATCATGAAGTCAACAGTACCTATGAGACAGCTCTCTAGCACAGAAGTGTCATTCATTAGAGCTGAAAATCCAAAACAGTATCATCAGGCTTCATAGCTTGACATCCCATTTGTGCTTCTAGAAGATGTAGCAACATAAGTAAAATTAAAGGAAATGTGAATCTGGATTTTCCAAATAGACAAAATTCAAAATACAACAACCACCAGAAGACTCTTCAGTAAATGTGTTTTTGGAGCTGATAAGGTTCTCCAAGCGAGATTCCTGAGTATCCCTGGGACTTGACTCTGTTTTTCTTTGTTTCCATAAGAAACTTACTTTTCTTCAGTTTTAATTTATGTTTGATATATTGAGCACAGATCCCAGATCATACCCTTTCCCTGCCTTTACAAATGTTCATGTCTTTTGCAGCAGATCATAAAGTTCAAGGGCATAAGTAGATGTACTATAATTCAGCCATATGATTCATATGAATTCTGCTTTGCTTAACATACTCAGGAAGCCCTCCCTCCCCCAGGAGAAAAAGAGTTCAATTCATAAAATACTAATAGCTTCATTATGCATGCTCAGAGGGCGAGCTACACTAGGGAGCAGAGAAATCAGAAGTGGATCTGGATAAAAACAGTCACATGTTTTAAGACCCAGCACTTCAGGAACATCGTGATGTCAGAGTAACTACTTCCATTTAGAAAATACAGTTTATATAGCTCTCAGTTCTGAGGAAAGCTTGAATATGTCATGTAAGGAGGCCACGATGCAGACACTATGCTGCATCCCTAAAAAGATGAATTCTAGTAATTGCCAACTGATCCATTCATCTCAACTTGTAAGCCTACTGCTCCGGAGGGCCGGGCACTGTGTAGGTAGATCCTCATAGCCAGGTTAGCACATCCTCTTTCTGCAGGATATTGCTAAAATTTTCTGATCTTAATTTGGTGATGCTACAGCAGCGGAGCTATACAAACCCCTACGGCCCAGGGTCATCAGCTGGACAAGTAGCATCCCCACTTGGCAGTGAAGAGGCAAGTTCAATGGTCAGGTCGTGCTGCTTATCCAGCCCCTTACAACTCTCTCCTGCAGTCTACCTTTCCTCACTACTTATCTGCACAGAAGTTACATACTGATTGATGTATTACAGTTCTACATTTCAACATTTTTGCATACTTTTGCATAAAGATTAAATCCTCCCCAAATACTGACCACTAGCCAGGGGCTGATCACCAGGCTGAGGTTCAGTTTAGGATTGAAACACCAAAGTTTAGGTTCTGTCCATTCACAGCATGTGTCTAAGCTCTCCTTATAGACAACAAGGATCTAGTAAATAAAATCAAAGATTTTATTTTTATTTGTTAAACTCAGTTAGTTGACCAGAAGAGAGATATCTGGTGTAGGTTGAGCCAAATCACTGTCTTCATTTTATTGACTATATTGACTGGATTTACATTAAGTAAAATTTAGGTATGCAGCAACATACAGACACTAGATATCTTGGGCCTTAACCTCTACAGGTGAACCCAAAACTCCAGATCAGCAAGGCTAAGATCAGCAAGAGCTAAAAAAAAAAAAAAAAAAGGCATTGCTTAGCAGGACCTGCTATTACTGCTGCTATTACTGCAAAGACTGCAATAATAAATTCCCTGAACAGAAGATTTGACAATTCATTCTAAATCCTACATACTTTATTTTGCCAAATTAGCTGAATCTGACCACACTATGAAAGAAAATAGAACAACACAAGTCACTGATGCTGGGAATGGTGGGACAGTCACCCACCAACAAGGAAATGCGTGGTACGTACAGGAGGCAGTTGAAATGTCTTTGGTGAAGACTTACACCACAGACCTTTTGAGTGCCAAGAACACGTGCAGACTGATTCAGCAGCGAAGACCTACAAACCAGATGCCAAACATCCTATCGCTGCGCCTTGGCATCAGCATCTCGGGATACACCGCAGCGCGTTGTCTTTTTGCTGGGCCTCGCAGGAGCGTTTTCCTCTGCCACTCTCCAAGTCTGTGCCTGCCCCTGGGGAAAGCTGGGAACTGGTCAGGGTCCAAACACCCTGCTCTGGGCTTGGAGGTTACTATTGTCACCTGGGGCCTTTCCAGGAGGCCTCCCCTGGGGCCACAGGTGCCCTGGTGTCAGCACCCAAGGGAGGAGAGGTGGGAAGGCTCAAAAAGTGGGAGAATTTAAATGCACAGGCAGCCTTTCCTACATGATATCCATACCCACATTTTGAGGGGATGAAGAGATTTGCAACAACTTTACTACTATAAACTAGCACCAGATTTCTCTCTGAAAGAGAACCCTCAGATTCCACCCTGCCCAGGACCCTATCCAAAACACGCTTAAGTGACTGGAAAGATTCTGTACATAAAGCAAAATCAATTATAGGTCAGGAAAGTCTATTTGCAAAAGTGCAGAGAATGTTTCCACAAAGGAGAATTGGTACTTACAGATCTCCAGCTTATTTCATCTGTTTCAAGCATATTGCTATAAGAGGAAGTAAAAGGACTTTCTTTGCCAACAGAAATCATAGAGACGCTGCTCACACTCACATTTAAGGTCACATCCTGCTAACATTATTAACGTGTATTTTAGCTGATTTATGTCCTCGTAGTCAAAGTTTATTCCATGCATTTAACAAACAAGGCATCACTTCTGAAGGAAGAAATTTCATTTCAGATTGCTATCTCTGTGTAAGATTTCTGCAATGCATTAACTGCAAGAAACTTAACAAAAAGAATTTACAAAAAAATTGTATTTTTGTAACCCATGACTGAAATTATCATGTTTAAGAGGTGATCATCACAGGGTTAAAATACTAAATTTGCCTATTTTAACCCATTTTATAGTCCCCTTTTATTGCACCCTATTAAAAATCCATGATGAAGTTTTGTGTAAATAACTACATTAAAAATATACACATGATGCAACCCAGAATATTCAAATAATCAATTTCTGTACTCATACATGCAGGCATGATTGCATGCTCATTTTCACCATTCCACACCGAATGGAAGATTAACCAGAAGACACATGTGCACTAGCTTTAATCTAGTTCATTTTCTGTTGATCAGTAGCTAAGAATAATTCACTACAGAGATTTATTACATTAATTAGGTCTGAAACTACTCATAGTAATTAAGTATATTGTTCTTAAACTCTTTAGAGATTATTGAAATACTTTTGTTCCTACTTAAAGGAAACAAATATCAAGGGAAAGCTTTTTTTCTCCAAAAGAAAAATTTGTCTACTCGATCTTATAATTCCTCTAAGCTCTCCAGCTCTTCCACTTATCCTGCCTTGAGTAGACTTTACACTGTCTCATCTTTTAAGAGTCTAACATGACCAAAAAATTCCAAAACCTTCACAGATTTTTAAACCGCAACTTACAGCATGTCACATTGCCACAGTGATCTTCGAACAACTCCTGTTTATGCGTGTAGCATTCCCAGATGTAGCATAACGTACTGCTCTAACTCAGACACAAGGAGAAAGGATTTCTACCAAGGTTTGCAAAGTGTTAGGGAGGAACTGAAGAGGGTGCAGTCCCACAGGATAAAACAGAAAAAGCAGCAGCGTATTTGCATGCTTTATCATCAAATACAGGAGGGAGGCCTGACAGAACCAAGAAAAATCTTTTAGAAAGTGTAAAATCCAACAGTACTGGGTGTCAAGCACTTACTCCTCTTCCCCCCATCCCTTCGTTTTAAGCAAGCAGCCTGGCTTTGGTTTCTCAGGCTTGACATCCCATTGGGCTGGTGCGTCATGTCCCTTTTTGTCAGCCTGTCACGTCACACAGTGTAGTGTGGCATTTCAGTGTAACGGACTGAGACACGTCATGCCAGTGACATGTCAAGCTTGTGAATTTCAAAAAGACACAGTTCAATGAAAAACATGGGTTTCTAACTGCCCTGGAGGTTTTAAACCTTAAGAAAAATAAAAAAAGTCTTTTCTTCTCCAGTGATTTTGCCACTGAATAGCACATGTTTTTTAGTGTTACCCATGTGTAGAAGCAGGTAGCAGATATCTGAATATTTGGACATCTTCATTTACCAAATCTTTAAATTGCCAATTCCACTGAATAATTAGGAAAGGTCCAGAGCACCAATGTACTCACTAAGCCAATTCTCATTTACTTCCCACAGAATACAGAGGCAGCAATAAAACTCTTACAATTTAAGCACAAGCTAAACCTAAATACTTCAGTTTCATGACTCGCAATATCACAATTTATCTCCAAACTTTTTTTTTTTTTTTTATGCAAACCTATCTCCTTGCTCATGGTGACTAGCACATGTTGTTACATCTCTGCTTAGTTACCAGAAGGCAGGGCATGGTGTTAGCCTTGCCTAGGCTCTACATGAGTTTTAAAATTGTGAAACAAAACAAGAATCTGTTTGCAACGTTAAGCACAATACAGAATTTACAGAGAATGCTTTTTCAATACAGATTCAATGTTGCCCAAACTGCAAAAAGATTCAGCTACAGACAACACCGTTTTCCCTATCACTAGGGCTACTCCTCCTCCTTCACACTTCCTAAACGCGCAAGAAAAAAGGCATTTCTATACCTTGTACCAAAATTCTTTTCACATCTGTTTTGAATCCAATTTATAGGAAGGAATAAATTAAGACCTTAATACAGAAACTACCATGCTAATATCTCATTAAAATACAAAACAAAAGTTTCCATCATTTTCGCCGGTTTCAGAAGCAGTAAAGCTGTCTGGCATACAGGTTTCAGGTCACAAAAACAACTATTAGAGCACCGCCCTAAACTTAATGAAGAATTTAGAAGCAACTTACACTATCTCTAGAAAAAAAGTGAAATATGGACTAAATCAGACACCCCTCTGAGCACAAAGATTGGTGTGCCCTTAAGTCAGGTCACAGATACATTAATACCATTCTTCAGTTGAAGAACAAAGGAGAATTGTTCAAATTCAAATATACAAAAATAGATTCATAATTCCTACTCACCACCAGCACAGCAATTCACTTACACAGCCATTTCTGCATAGTGTCTGCAAACAGACTGACACGAGGAAAAGGAAATTAAGATACCCAGTCTTCTAGCCAATCCCACAGATTTTTAAATGAAAAAAATGTAGCCAGTTGGCAAAATTCACTTATAGATGATATAATTGCATTGTCTACCTCACAAAACAGCTTACGAAGAAACCACACGCGTTTCCTTAAAGAAAAGCAAAATAAACAGGTGTAGCTTCTACATACCACTCTGTGCTGCTCTTCCACTCTAGCTTTTACCAGATTGAAAGATATCAATTAAAAAATAAATAAATCAGCTTCTGCCTAGGCAGAAGATTGGATTAATTAAAGTCTGCCACGTATTTTAATGCATCACTCTGGCAAATTGATATGTGTCTCAATTTCTTGGTTTCAACTCCATTTCATTGGCTATTTCCCCAACATACCAGATGTTTCCTCAACAAATTAATGAGCACATGTGAAATCCTTAGAGATAACAAGGATGGGAGAGCTCAGTGGTCAGGAGCCACAAAATTCGGTATCAGCAATGAACTCCTGCTTATATATCGAGCAGTTAAACCTGCAGAAGGGTTCTGTGTTGATTATTCTAGTCTCCATTTCACAGCTGGTTTCCAAGTCCTAGCAAGTATGTTGCCCTCCTTGGAAAACTGTAATTCTAATACCAGCTGGGTCACACATCCTTCGTAGCATGAGAAGGGGGCACATCTGACTTGAGCCTGGCTCATCCCCCAGCCCATGACCTTAATCACCACCCTCTCAGGGAGGGTTCAACCTCTACTAAAACACCATGGCATTCTCCAAGCCGCAGACTATTTTACAAGCCTCAGCCTAGTTCTCACACCTTGACTAACACTATCTGTGGCCTTTTCTTGGCCATAAAGCAGTTTTTTTTTTTTCTTTGATGGCGAGAAGGGTGAAACAGTTTTAGTATGACAGAAACAGAAATAATTCAAAACCAGAAAATCCTCAGTCTTGCTCTTACAGACAAGGAACTATTAACCTTCCTCCTCCTCCTCCCCAAAACGCCAATTTGTATATAAAAACAACCTCTAGGACTTAGACCTTGGGTGGCAGTTTTAAGTCTGAAATCAATTTTTGAGGTATAAACCCTCTGAAAATAGGGGTTTATAATAGAACCACTGACAGACTCTTAACTACAGCGGCGCTAGCGGGCACCACTATAATATACGAATAAAACTAAATTACATCACTTGTCATCATTAAGAAAAATTTTCATCTCAGTTCTTCATTTGAAAAGCACTATAGTTAATGAATGATTACTGAGCCATGACACCTAAATGACTAAAATATAGGAATTATACTGAGGTCAACTCAAGTATTTTTTAAACCATGAAATTAAGGGATCTATTCGCTTTGGTATAGGATACCAGTCCTGGCCATTATGCTCCCTTGCAACACTGACTTTGAGCATAAGGGAATGGTATGTATTTCTATACTGGAGATTAAGGTTCCATGCAAATTTAAGAGGTGAACACATGACTGCCCAAGAGTGACAAAGCATGGGATTCTTTGCTATGTTCATATATGTTTCCTACAAGCACCGCTGTTTTCTTTATGCTCTTCTACACGCAGCTAACTTGAAAATGAAGAATATTTTATGGCAATAGAAGGCAGAAATTGTGTTCTTTGAAAAAGGCTATTTAATTATTCAGCAGCAAGTCCAGTAACTTAAATTTAGTAACCCACATTTAGCATACCAGACCCTCTTAGCTAAGATGCTTAGAAGACGGACATTTTAAGGGGACCTGGGAATAGTGCACTAGTGTACTCTGACAAGGCCCTAACCATATCCCTCATTTTGCCAGTATTGAACTAAGACGTTTTCCACACGTTCAGATGTTTTCAAAGGTAAATATAAAGAACTATCTGAAAATGATTCTAAAGAAATGCAAAAACTGTTTCCATATACAGTCCTTTAATCTGAAAGAATTTTCTTTTTCATTTTAACAACAAAATTAGGGCAAGGCTTATGATAACAACAACTTTTATTCCTCAGACAAAATATGAAGAAATTAAGAGCAGCAAGGAAAAGAAAAAGCAATGGAAAAGGTGGTGAACGTTATCACTGCCATGCACAGATTTGACCACCATTCTGCAACAGCTCTAACACAGCAACTTGGTCCAGGCACTTGCAGCTTTGCACCTCAGCACTGATCACAAAGATCTGTCAATTGCTTTAAAGGAAGTCAAGGTCAGGAAGCAAGTGGGGGCACAGGAGTTTGGGGGTCTTACAATCAGAACAAGCTTTATGGATATAGTGCTAATCCTCCTCCTAAGTCCCTGTATCTCTGTTTACCTACTTACATTTCACTGAGTTTACTTTAGGTTAGTAAAGATAACTAAGTAATTTCAGGATCTCAAAAGGGCTATCTTCAGAAAGGGAAAAAAAAAAAAAAAAGCACCAGGGCAAGTCTCAGCTAGCAGACAGTATCTTTCTTCTGGAAATGCTCAAGACAAGCATGCCCCAGTTTCATCCCCCCATTTCTCTCTATCTACTTACTGGCATTGCAAATTTCTTGATATCATCATACATTTTTAACACAATCTATGAAAACATCAAAGAGAATTTGGAAAACTCTGGCCACCCAGGGAGTGATGACTGAACACTGTGAAACACCTGCATTTATTCCATTGTTTCCACATCAGGTTTCAAATACACATTTCCCAACACAATCTCCAAGGCTGCTTTAATAGTATGTTGCTCCTCAGTGCAGAACACTATCACTAGGTTTTTGAGATGAACGCGTAAGCAGAAGTGAAGGTTGCCAAACTGGAAACAATGAACATAGGCTGCATGGTAATTGTCATCTAGCTTGCTTGTGTTGGTCACGTGCCTAGTGACAGTCAGAGGTAGTGATGGAGTCTGACCCATTCCAGAAAACTGGCATTTTCAAAAAACAAATGGCATAGATTCTATCCCTGCAGCCTACAGAAAAAGAGGAGGGAGAGGGGCTTCTGACAGCTCGAGCAGAGGAGGAAAATTAGAAAGGAAAGCCAGTACCACTACCATATGTGCTCAGAGCTCATCAGGACAGCTGGCAAGAAGCATTGCTCCTTCTCTTCTCTACTTCCAGGGCTATGATACATTTCTTTATATGGCTATCAATAATACTGAATGATTAATGCTAATGATTTATGTTAATTTCATTATAAGCTTTATTTGTTGCCCAGTGTTGAATTAAGCCTGTCAAATCATCCTTTTCTACATTGCTAAAGATTCTTAAAATGCAAAGCTAAACATAACATCTGATCATTAATATGTTAATGCACCTGTTTCATACATACACCAGAAAAACAAAGTGTCTATTAGAAGATGACTCTGAGAAAATAGTAGTTAGGGGATCCTATAGCCACTTACTCACAAATACTTCAAAAGGAGAAATACTAAAAAGTTTCCTTTTTAAACAGGAAAAAGGGTGAGTTCAAAATACATACAGCAACTCCAACCTTTTGAGTTCAATTTATAGAGCATGTTGCCATATGCCTTTCCCAAAGGAATGTATTTGGTCCTCCACAGTTGGAACAGGCTATGACTACCATCTAAATGCTCTGTGTTTAAGTACACATGAAGTACAGGACTTTTCAACCTCAAAAGAGCTTGAGCATAAGTTATGAGCAACAAGTATTTGGGGGATTTAAAAAAAAAAAAAAAAAAAGCAACAAGGATGAACACAATTTTCCCCCCACCCCTTTCTCAAAGACAATCCACAGAATTTGGACCCAAGGGCAAGGAAATTAAATCTGAGCTCCTGTAAAGTTTCAGGTGCCACCCAAAGCTTCTTTACATATTTTCTGGTCACTGTCTCTCCCACTAAATTTCCCAGGTTCTTCTGGAAACACATAGGATTGGGGGAAGACAGAAATGATTCTCCTCAGAGGATTCTGTTTGATCCACTGTATATAAAGACTGAGATAGAAGAATATGCCTGGGATTACCATTTTATGAGATTTGAGTCCTGCCAACTATCAAATGATAAAACAAATTATATATGTTTTAGTCAGAACATAATGATAAACTTAATATTCATATCAAATTTTAACAGCCTGTTCTGCTCTTTCTCTTGGAATCTATTACTTGCAGTTTTAAAGCTACAATATATAGGTATTGCACCAAAAAGGAAATAGTCTATTTGCTGCTCCTGCTATTTATGATGGAACTACAGTAATACCAGTTGGTCTGGGCTATACAGCTAACAAATGTCAAAACATATGGACCAGCCCATTTATCAAATAATCTACTCTTTGAATAGATAGGCACTATCAGCAATCTGGTATTGATCTCTACAGGCTACTGCTATTGTTCATCTGAGCATCCAGAATGCCAGCAAGAATTAATGAAAGAAACAAAACAATGCATACCAAGCACACAGCCCCCAACTTCAGGGGGCTGTTCTTACTTTTTTTTCTCCCCTCCCTTAAGTTTGATAAAATATATGTAGTTATCAGAAACACATTACTATAAACAAACAGTATGTAGGCAGGATGGGACATGTGATAGATAAAAATCACCTCCCAAATCCTCGCTTCTGCAGATTTCTAGTATATTTGCTTCTAGATCTCAACTGCAAGTAGGTTACACTAATCTAGCATGATGAATTCCTTGCAGTGTGTTGCACTGGCATTCACTATAGCTGAGACTGAGATGGCACTTTCATTAAAAGCTCCATTTCAGAGCATGTTTAATGTCTTGGACATTTCAAATTGCATCTGGCTGAATCTTGGCATACAGCTTGTCAGTCCAGATGCACAGTTTTTGTTTGTGTTTTTTTCTTTTAAACACAGAAAACTGTATAAATTGGTTGAGACATTCATGAGCTCTATTGTGACGAAGAACATTAAGTGTTTCTATTAGGGGTATTTTTTTTCATTAAAGGAAAACCACCCATTTATTTGCTCCATTTTCAAACTACATGCTTTTTCCACATTACCCTTCATTAGCAAAAGGAGTTCTGCAAAGATCCACAAGTCCAACACAACATTCTCCTTCACATTCCTCTGCTCTTCTGAACAGATGCTAGCATTTTAAGGTACTGTATTTTGATTTAAAGGACTATTACTGGAGATATCACCCTACAATAAAAAACTTAGGCACTTTAAAAAAAAGAAAAAAACACTCAGAAATGAGGGTTAGCCTCCCAATTTCAGCCCAAGTATAATAAAGATCCATAATTTCCAAAACACCACCACTTATTGCTTTACTCCTCACTACCTCATCTCCCTCTTATGAATATTACATTGTTGTTACAATTATTTTACTGTGAAGAAGTGTGATGGAGAAGCACAAAGGAGCTACTCAGAAGCCAGAAGCAGCAGCTCAGCAAAAACTTGAATTCAAAACCACTGCTCTGCACAGTGCCCGTTCTCCTGGCACTTCAGTCCTTCTGGGCTGTATGAAATTCCTTCCTAAAGATCTACTCAAACAGATAAGACTGTAACAGTATTCATCTTGTGGATGCTTTTATATTCAAAAAAGCCTATCAGTAGTTCTCACCTTGAACTTCTCCAATTGAATATCTCAGATTACAATACAGCCATGTGCACAGGAAAGAGCTCCATGTTCAGAGGCCTTCACCTAAGTATTGCAGGATAACACTAAGCCTAAAGAATAAACCAAAAAGGGATATTATTATTGAAAAGGACACTACTAAGACAGCATTCTGAATATTCTGCATTTCTGAGATGTTTCCTATTAATTAGCTACAAGGGACTCATGACTTGCAAGTTTTGCCCAAGTTTTCTTACTAATTTTCTAAGATCTTACTACTAATTTTCAGTGATTAGCATTAACTTTAAGTATGTCAGCACTTCCATTATAGACTGCATTCTCAGGGGTTTATTAAATTATTGGAAAAAAATTATTCTGAGGTAAAACTCAATACTTAGGGGTAAATTTTCAAAGTGCAGCATGCAGAGTGAGCTGCTGATCTCTGAACAAAGTCAATAAGGAGCTGCAGAGCTGCACCCCTAGTCAATGCTTTGAAATTTTACTTCAAAGTCTCACCCCAGGAACAAATTCTGTCACACACACAAAAATCAATTTGACCTCTTTAAATCTTAAGAATGAATACTACTCATGCACCAACTACTTTTCATAAAGATTTTCACAATGTTTCCTGAAACTGCCCACCCAATCAGCCAAAAGCTTTTGGGCAATGGCAGAAGGATTGAATGAGCTATACTACATCCAGAAGGGGAAAAGATTTGTTGTTGATTTAGCTAGAAACAAAGCCAGAGTAAGCACATAAACCATGTTTTCAGCTTGCAGCTTTCTACATACAGAAAAAGTGTATTTGTTCATGTATTACCATAACAATATTAAGTGCAACATCAATAATCAAGATAGACAACCCTTTCGTATTGCCAAGGACCAGGTAAACGACTCAAATGGTAGACTTTTTATACTGAAAGATTTGAAGGGAAATATACCAAATATAATGAGTGTTGAGGCACTGGAAGAAAAAAAACAAAACAGTCTTTCATTGATGCAAGGCAGCATGGCTGGAAAGACCAACTTACAACAGTAGAGCCATTAAATGCACAACCAGAAACAGTGCTCATTTCCACTTACAAACTGCTTTTGATTTTTTAGTGCCGACACAGAGAATGATCCTTACATTATGTCACCAAGGAAAACCTAAAATGCATTTATTCCATGATGTACCTTTCTTCCATTATCATAATAGAGCCATCACAGTTGTTGCAAACACTGTATGGTCTCAAACACCTAAATACAGCTGTTATATTGGACATTTTTTTTTAAGAGGAGGACATTTTAAGCCTCTGGAAAGATTTGTGTTGCCTGGCAAACTCCCAGCAGGAGCCCATCTATTACTGCAGAACCCCAGCTGCACATGAGGGAAGAGGAGATGATCTCAGCTAATGAAGAAGACTCATCTGAAACCATGACCAGAGAAGGCCATTGAAGTTAGCACTGTCCTGAGACACAACACCATGGGGGGAATTTGTGCTGAGCTGAGGCTTAGAGTTGGAAATACACAGGACATACAGTTAAAACTTAAGAATTTATACTTTTAGATTGATATGACATTTGTAACAACTCATGTGCAAGACTACACTGTTCCATTATCAGTATATATGGACATATGGTGTTAATTTGACAACTTAGTGGTAAGTGGATGAGGATGAGAAGGGGTGACTAAATGCCTACTAAAGGAGACTTGGCACTTCATAATAGGAAGATATCAGAAGATATTCT
>VZSV01000008.1:8496351-8513550 GCA_013398735.1 Nothocercus julius | reverse complement strand
CCTGCGTGTGCAGGGGGGTTGGACTGGATGATCTCTAGAGGTCCCTTCCAACCTGAAGTATTCTATGATTCTATGAAACACCCCTCTGATATTGTGCATTCAACCTTAAGAACGGAATTCAAGCATCAATCCTCAGCTACAGCTGAAAAAGGGAGCAGCTGCTTTCAACAGCCCTTAGGCTAGGAGAAAAAAAAACATACTCTCCAACTCTGCCTGGCTCAGGTTACTTCTCTGTGCGCTGGTGGTACATGAGGACCACCTATATGGGACCAGGCTCAGTCATGGTAGGCATTAAACAAACTGCAGTATGCAGAGCTCCAACCAAAAGAGGTAAAAACAAGAATCAAAGAAAACAAAACAAAAACAAACAAAACCCTGCAATATAAGGTAGGGCTATACAGTTCATCATCTACTACCAGGCAAAAGAGAAGCAATTCCGCTCTCCAAGGGCAGCTCCAAACAGAATAAACACTAGTATCCTAATTTAAATACTCTCAAGATGTTTCTGTTTTACACTTAGTTTTTTTCCTTCTCTCATTACAGCTGAGCAAGGGACAGAGTTCAGAAGTCCCACTGTGTGACTGTAGCATGAGTTGAGAGCACCACCAAAGAAAAACCTGCAATTCACCAAGGGTTAATTGGAGCCAAAAGGTAGCGAGCCGCAACAGCTTCTGGCCAAGCTGTCACCAGAGGGAGATAGATCCCTATTTCCTTGCAAAGGGATGCACAGGGATGCTATAGAGGAATACCTGCCACTTGTCCAGAACATTCAGCAATACCACAGTGTCTTTCAACTCGCAGGAGCAACAGGAAGGATTATCCCAGAACAACCCATGAGGGACAAGCAGAATCCAAATTCCCATCCCACACCACCACCCATATGAGCTCCACCCAAAATGCTTGAAACAGGTAACAAGCAACAAGTACCCAGCAATTGCCCCCCCTGATCACAGCACCAAGAAATCCTTAGCAAAAAAACTGAATTTAACAGTTTAAATTAGAGGAAATACAGGTATACATTGTCTACTCCTTAACCAGGACATTTTGCCCTTCTTGCAGAAACTTCTCTACTTGTATTTTCCTCATAATCCTCTCCAGACCACAGAAACCCTTACTGAGGTGATACACTGATCCACTTAATATTAAGCTTTCCTTTCTGAAGGCAAACTTTTTTTTTCTTTTTTTTTCCAGTTTTCTAAGAATTCAAGGAATGGCTTCACTACCCCTCAATAAAAGACTACTTTTAGAAGGAGGATGTTTGTGAAGTTGTAACTTGTGAAGTTACAAGTAGGGTAAGGGAAGAAATAAAGAGTCATGAATGCAGTATGAAACAGAAGTATTTCCTTACTTCTATTATTACCAGCAATCTTACAAATACTATATGGAGAGAACATGATCATTGGAACAGAAATTTCTACTGACTGCTAATTTCTTGGCCCAAAGAAAGAGGAACCCCTTAACAGAAGCCAAAATGGAGGTGACAACAGCCTACAGAGAAGAACCAGAAAGTTTTACATCTGTTAACTCTCAAGAAGACATCAGCATGCGTCCTGTTGAAGGACTGAGAGATGCTGTGAGGTTTTCCAAACTCATGAAAGGGTTTTCACATCTTCCTGATCTACCTCCTCAGAATAAGCGAGAGAGCAGCAGGGTGTTTATACTCGATCTTTTTCAACTATGATTAAATAATAGATCAAGCAGCAATCTAGTTTTCGGACAAAAACAGTACTGATTTCTATAAATTGGATTCCCTAAAATGCAACCTGGCTTCAAGTATGTGGAAGAACCTAATATTTGAAGAGTCTCAGAAGGTTGCCACCAGCAAGAGCATTTCCAACTAACTCCTCATATGCAGCATGAAAAATGCAATACCTTAAAATTTCTCATTCACTTTTTTCTACTTTCAGTAATCACTGATCATCACATCCCTCACTGCTCCCCTCAAAAAAATATAATTGACCTGTTAACAGAAAAGGGGGGTTAATTTCATTAACACCTTGCCAACACATTCAGTTGAAATTTTAATGATTTTCAACAATCTGCTAACAAGCCAATTCTAAATCTAAGTAAACTGATAAGAAGCAATACGGGAAATATTTTTAAAATATTTTAAGGGTCTGTTTTGGAACATTTATCTTGTGCATGTCAAATATCTTCATCAACATTTTCATAATAAAAGACAAAAAGACAGTAACATAATGAAAAAGGATTTGTAAGTTATATAAAAATCAGACTCAAGAATCAAGACTCAAAATTGTTTTTAACAAAAATTAATTGGGAGCTTCACTCACAATCCCAGGTTAGTCCAATCATGAGGCAGTACTTCCCAACTTTTGACTGATACCTATTTATCTTAATATGTTCCTCTTCCACACTGATCTTATGCAAAAATCACCAAATGCACATGATGTAAAAAGCAAACTTTTGCTTTGTAAAAGCAAAAACAATGCCTTTTTTTAAATACATGCTCAAATCATGCAGAGACATGTCAAGGAGTACATGGGAAGGAGTTGTGAAAGCTCTGCTTTTGTCAGAAATAGGTATGTTAGGTGGTATCCCTCTCCTTGCACTTTTCATATGTCACTGATCACCTTTTATTTTCAAAGGTCTTGAATATACGGTTTCACCAAATGTGCCCTTGATTCTAACATTTATATTATACTAGTAATAGCACTGCAGTGTATTTGATGGATCAAATCTTGTTCCACTGAGCAGAATTAGCCTGTATTTCATGGGTTTATCTTAGATTTGTTCCACTAGGTCCAGGCTGTAAGAGCTCCTCTTACTCCATTTCAATTCCCAGTGCCTGGTATTGCCTCCTGAGCCTCATAAAGGTTCTCCTCCTTCTAATCAAACCCCTAGAGACGCTTTAGCAGCTAACCTGGGTGATTACAGGCTTCACTGTTGTAATTTACTAAATTATAAATGCTTTTTCTTAGTCATCAGTTTCAATTGTGTAAAGTTGCCCAACTGTAATGGAAGTTGCATGCAGAAATATTGCTGAAAATTTAATTTGCATGCAAATCTGCCCACTTGCCATCCTTTATTGTGAAGTGCTAATGTAGTCACACAGTGCTGCACTCATGGATTACCATGATATTCAACAGGGCACTGCAACTACAACCACTCAAATATACGCTGCCCCACAAAGTCTTACTTACATTTGTCACTTAGTTGTGCACTTGCGCAGATCTTCTCACAAATACATACTGTTGTATATATGCCCTTATCTTTGTCTCTGCATTCATTTAGCACACAATTCCTACAACAGCTAGAAGGGAAATCTTTATTAAATAATTTTAAGTAGATGTGCAAAAAGTGAACAAATACATTTTAAAATATTTCAGAAACAGGCTGTATATTCCAGATTTCCTTGAAATTAAAAGTATAAGCACTTGAGTGTGTTCTGGAGTGCCTTTTTTCCTCCTCTTTTTTAAATTTTACTAAAAAATTAGTCTCATTCCTTCAAGCACAAGGCACAAGGCACAAAAACAGAATAACTTACAGTAGTAGTTCTCTCAGACTCTGGAGTAACTCTGAATGTGTGAAACAGTCTGGTAATAAGTGTTGTAACTTAATTTGGTATCCTTATTGACATTCTTTTCAAAGCTTGTCACTGTGTTCAAACAATCAAAAATGTTTTTGGAAAATTTCATTACAATTACGGTAAAGTAATATCAGGACAAGAGGAGATTGTGCTTTTCTTTCTAGCAAGCTTGTACTAATTGAGATATTGAAATAAATTCCGGAGTGCTAGAAAAAGAAAAATCATCTTCCATAAGACATGCAAAGGCAAGACACAGATTTCACAACTTGAAGTCTTATGGCTAATGAGATTTACAAAACTGAAGGAACATATTGGAAGTATTTTTTTAAACACTCATTTAATTGAATGCACAATGCTGAGAAAATCCTAAAACAAATTAAAGATTAGAAATTCTACTCTGTTCTTCCGTATTTAGCCTCCAACTATAGTTGCAACAGAATTTTGGTTTGCAAAAACACAACTGATCAAAGGCTTTTTTAATGCAGTGATGTCCAAAACTCCTAGTATTTATTTTTTTAAGCCCTCATTCAAAATAACATCACATAGTCACAGTATATTGAAGTGTCACACAGAAAGTCCACTTACACAAGGGAGTCATTCTACATCATCTCTGCTTCCAGAGGTCACTTCTACCATTGGAAGCAAGAGAGATACAGTCTACAGGTCTTCCATCTAATAAATCACAGGGATAGAAATAGGGACATGCAGATTTACCACCATTTATTTTGAAAACAGCAATAATTATAAACCACATGCAATAAGCCCATAACAGTTAATAAATGATGCATGGGAGAGAATGACTCACTGTTCAAGTGAGCCTAGTTAAGATTCCTCATACTTTACATCCCATCAACAGAGCATCCTGACCAGGTCAAAGCCCCCAGTTAATCTACCTCATGTGAGGTCAACTTCACAAGTTTGTGAGGTGACACTACTGACACTTAATGACACGTGAGTTTTTTCTTCAAAAGTTACCTGCAGTATTTACAAGTGGAGCTTTGAGTCACTGTGTCAATGTGCCTTGTCAACCCGAGTCCAGGAACACGTGTTAACCTGCAGGCTACAGTGCTGTGGAGGTAGCTCACACTTTTTTTTTATTTTTTTTAAATACAGCAAGCATTAAAGGACCTTCAAGGAGAACAGCAGCACTACGCTGCTTCCTTATTTCACAAGTCTTTGCTTTCACTGCCTCTACAATCAACTGTTCTCAAAGGCCATCTTTTTGTTTTGTTTTTCATAAACTGTCACCAAGCAACAAAAACAGAAGTGAAACACAGACTTATTTAAGAGCCATTCAAAAGCATAAAATTTTCCATCAAATTTTCTCTTCAGTAATTTACATTTGAGGGTTTCTCTTACCTAAAGATCTTCCCCTGGAGCACCAACGCTCATAGTGGGCCTCCGCACACGTTCCACGCCATTCCGGCATGCCGCCACCTCCTAACGTGGTGCTAGTGGAGCTCTCCACGTATAGAGGAGAGGTCTCCTTCCCCTGCACTGCACGAACACGCTCATGCATCTTTGCAGAGCAGGGCTCTCAAGACGCATCTGCTGCTGTGATGGTCGTGGCTGTCACACACCTTCAATCCCAAATTCAGGGCAAGTAAATAGAAGCACCTCTGCAGTCCTACCAGGGTCTTAGCATCTGGCAAGCTTCTTACATTTCCTTCCTGTCCACTTTATCAGTGGTTTTATCTCCTCCTCCCTTTATTTTGCTTTTCTATTTTCAACACTAGTGACTAGCCCAGTATAACAGCATTATATAAGCTTTTTACAGTGCCATGTTTTGCTTTACAGAGTGAGCATAAATGAGGAAACACTAAGTTAAACCCTGACAGCCAGTGCTGGATGTATCAGCTTGGCCTATAAATAAGCACTGATCACCTCCATTTTATTGGACTCATTTTCCAGGCAAGCAAAGACCACAAGATTCCTCTGCAAATTTTCCCTTTACACTCTCCAGCAGTGCTGCTAGTGTCGGCCACGACAGATTTATGGCCTATTCATTCATGGGAACAAAAACCCTGCCAGGGCTGGTCATGGAACACGCAGTAGCAGTTAGTTCAGAAGATAACAGCTGCAATACCTCACCTCCTTATTCAGCACTCTGCAGCAGGCACTACTTGGGAGATAATAAATGCTTCTTGTTTGTATTTCTTGAGTAATATCAGAGGAAAGGGTCCACATTACAACAGTATGAAGTGGCACTGCAATGGAGAGGGATTAATCAGTGTTTTCATTGTATTTATTCCTTCTCCAGCTTTATGGTTTTATAACTGACATAAAAAAGTTACTCTGGACTGTTTTTATATACTGTCACTTGCAGGGATAGTCAAATACTTAAATTTTGAATTTAGTGCCTGTTTAATTTAAAAGGTTATTTTGAATTACTTTGAATACTGAGGACTTGCAATACACAGCACTTTAATACCAAGATATCTTCACTGTTTGTCAAGATTAACCAGTTATTTTCCTTTATACTTATGAAGTCAAAGAATATGGTTACAGATGAAGCAGCTGGACTTCTGATTATAAAACTACCAGATTGCTTTCAGTATTTTGAAAGAGAAAGCTAAAAATATTTAACAGTTTTGTAAAGACTCCTGAGTTGCCCTGAGATGTGATACGAGAGGTTGCCGGAGCGAGCTCAACACTGCTCCCCCTGGAGCAA
Source organism: Nothocercus julius (assembly GCA_013398735.1). Lineage (NCBI taxonomy): Eukaryota > Metazoa > Chordata > Aves > Tinamiformes > Tinamidae > Nothocercus > Nothocercus julius. The sequence goes on along the minus strand of VZSV01000008.1, from coordinate 8,507,332 downwards.
AGCTCGCAGCCTGCAGCTTTGGAAGGGAAGCTCTTGCCTCAACTCTTTATTTGGGTTATATGCTTAATTTAAGCAATGGACTTTTGTCTTGCCATACAAGTGTGAACATTTAGCCTCTTCTGAAATGCACCTGCTCTAACTACACTTTCTGCTACCTTGCAACAACCATCTCTGAAAATATACTACATTATTACACTAAGTTCTAATCACAAGCAGTAAGGATTAAGACCTAGGCTCATCTATATGCAACTAATGCATATTTTCATGGTGCCTTTGAAGGGGCTAGCACATTGACATTAAATTTGAAGGGGCTAGCACATTGACATTAAAGATGAAATGAACTTTTAGCAAGTTCTGATTTCCATCTCTTCTCCTGTCTTTACGGTGAGATGATATTGTCCTAATAAAGCCCTGAAGTGATCCTTATAAGTATGCTATAATCAAGTTTTACTAATTATGTCTTACACTTACTGCTCAAGGCTGAACATGTTCAGCTCTTCAGGAGATCAGAACTCCTAATCTCAGAGATAATTCTAGGATCCGAGTTCTTTGAAAAACATAGTGCCTAAACCAAGTATGTTTTTGTGCTTTCAGGAGAAAAATATGCATAGCAATCAGTAACAGACTGGTACAGGCCACATTTATCATTCTGAATCTCTTACAAGCTTTTCTTAAAATCACAATCCAACATCCCAAGCTATGGTTAAAGCTCAATTTTTATTATTTTTTCAGATGTGCATAAAGTAGATCTCTCTCTGAAAATGGAAAAACAAGGGAATTATCAGAAAATGTATACCCCTAAATAAATGAGACCATTTGATGTCTTTCTTTTGTCTTCCAGAGCAGAATATACAAACTGTCTTACTAGATCAGACCAGAGGTCTAGTCAGGCCAGAATCTTGTGTGCAGCACTGGAGACACCCACTGCAAGTGTTGAGGTATCAAAAAAAATACTTAAAACACAACAGCAATACAATCCACTAAAAATAATCCTGCATAACCTCAAAGTCAAACACATGTTAACATGCTCATTTCAACTCTCAGCTTTAACACTGAATCTCCTTATTTCAGACATTTGAAGTCCACGAAATGCAGATCTCAGTCACTCTAACTACATTCTTTGCTAATCAATCAGGTTTTATTGTGTGGCCTCTGGCTCAGCTCATAATGCTGCAGAGAAACCAGAGCAGCATTTTAAAAATTTGCCAGTTTAATAATCCTTGCTAATTGAAAGTAGCCTGCTTAAAAAAAGAAAACTCCACACCACCACACCCCCCCCAACAGTATCATGGTTCATGTGTTCCTATTGGATGGAGAAGAAAGGGAAGAAGAAAATTTTGATGTAGGAAGTGAGGGAGAAGTACAAGAAACCAGTCACTCCAGGAAGTCATCCATACATCATTCTATCCTAGCACTATAACTTTTTTTTTTTAAAATAAAAAATTTAATTGCTCAGTACTTAGAAGCTCATATGAAGCAGCCCTACTTTATCTGCTGAATTATTAGCCACCTCCTGCTTAAAAACTGAATTTTTTCCTAACTTATAAAAATGCATTCACCTTACAATTGTTCCTTTCTTTCAAATCACCTAATACAACAAATGCTGGAAGATGTTGTAGTTTATCTGCTAAACAGTCCCTTTATGAGCTAAGGCTCCAATTCCTGAATGGGGAAATTGCCTGATTTCAGTAAATCAGGTCACCTCCATCCAAGACTTCTGCTGACCCCATCTCTACAGTAAAAACAAAAACACATTTACATTTTCAGCTTGAGATATTTTGATTGAAATGATTTATAAATAGGTTGTAATGAAAACTAATTTCAGCCTACTCCAAAGACACTATTTAAGTTTTCTTTTGACAGTGTTTACAGACACATAATTATTGGTTACTGACATTTAAATAGAAGCATATTTTAGCAAAAAGAAAATACCTTGTGAGATAATTCTGAATAGATTACTATATTTAGAAAGCATTGCTTTCAGGGAAAAATATTAAAAAGCTAAGACTATTTCCTGTGAAATGATGTTTTGGTGTGTTATGTATATATTATCATGCTCTGTCCAAAAAAAGGAAGTTTTTAGATGCAACTTCCCAAGGCATTATTTGGATCCCAACCTTTCCACATGGAATGCTTCACAAATTGCTATAATTAACCAGTCCTAAGTTTCAAGCAAGTTTGAAACAAAAAGGTTGCTTAATATTTCCTACACAAAAGAATGAATTTTGTAATCTTAAAGTTTAGATTTTTAAATGGAAGATTGCACAGAGTTAACTTTAAAAATATCGTTTTTTTCACATTGCCTTTCCAGTCAAAATAGATTCAGCACTTATTTATCATTTCATCATGAATTTTCCAGTATGCAAACAAGTTTTCTATGAAAATAAGATGAAATTAAAAAGTTGGGGAAATAAAAAAGGAACCCATTAGCAAGGACAACTTTTCCGTATGGTTTTAACTCACTGGCTAGAACACAGAATCCAAGACAGAAGGTCACAGGAACTATTTGATTATCTAATCTGATCTGATGAAACATAGATAAAAGTTTCATCCAGTTACTTCTATAACAAAATTACAACCCTGATAAAAACCTTCATCCTGGACTGTGGAACTCATTCTGAAAGCCTACACTGTTTTATTAAAACATCTACAGAACTTTGCTGAACATAGTAATTTTAACGATATTTCTGTAAAAGGCTGATATGCATTTAGATGTAATAAACAGAATATGAGTTTAAGCGCTAATAACATTTTAAGTATTCATAATACAATTTTAAGTACTAATAGCTCCATAGCTCCTTGCTTTGAATTTCTCTGCCTCAAATTTATTCTCCCATGTCTCAAGCATAAGATGCAAAGGTGAAGTTTGAAATAAGGTTTCCAGGAATGTACAGATGAGGTTTCCAGGAATATACAAGCCAAGTGGGACTCACAGCGCCCTAGGCTTTTGTTCACTATACTATGAAAATGGATCACCATCCAACCTCTCGTTCCAAATAAGGTAAGTTTTTTAGCTTTAGGTTTAGAATGCGTCAGACATTCTTATTTATTTTTCTATTTTGCAGGTACATTAGTATTTTATTTTTCCAGTGCTTTGAGAAACTTGACAAGATTTATACATTACGTCATGTAAACTTAAAGTGAAAGAATGACACGTGACTTCCCGCTTACTTGTATTGAACTAGACAGTAGCAAACAAACCTTCAGAAAGCTTTGGTTTGGAGCTGAATTCCTTCTTCACCTAAAGTGAAGGAAGTTCTGTTCTTCCCCACTGAGAAGATTTAGTAGAAAAAGGAAGATTAAAAGAAAAAAGGCAACTCAGCGTTTTGCTTTAGTTTCATATCCTTTGTGCAGCATTTTCTCTATTAAAATTTTCTATCATCTATTTACAAGATTGGCTTGGCCCAAGTTGCTCCACAGAAATGTCAAAAAAGAGTGCAAAAAGGCTTCCATGGGCAGTAAACATAGGAGTGATAACAGAAGGTCATCTCAGTGGTCAAGCTTAATAAGCCTATCTGATATTTGCCTTTACAAATAGATGTCTTGAAATTTTAGTAGTTAATTATGTATCATACCAGAAAAAAACTATTCCTATGCATTTTACCACCTCACTTTGAGGCATGCTCTCAATTCATTCCTTTGAAATTTATGGTAAGAGATATCGCTATAGTCTCCTTTAGAAAAGATTTTATGGCTTGTTACTCCCATATTCCCCAAAGCCCTCAGTTGAAAATGTTAGATCACCCATAAAATAGTTGCCTCTACCAGTTGAACTAGAGTTTATTTATCTCAAAAAGCAAGCAAAAGGCCCCCCACACACTGCACATACAAGCACACTAAGTATGGAGAACATCTGTTTCCTTTATCAGTTATTGTCATGTTTTCCACATCAGTACTGCTTCACTTTCGCACACACAGATGCATTTCTTCAATAATTATGCATTACTCTAATCACCTCACTTCTCTGAAAAGAAATCTTTCCCCAAGACTTTACATGTCTAGTTCTGCTCCTGAAAATGCAGTGACAGGGGACAGTTTGACAGATTTTTTTTTTATTTTTTTTTTTAAATACCTTGACATCAGAATGACAACAGGTTGAAGATGTTTAAACTACACTGCTAACAACCAGCTATCCCATGCAAATATATTTGCCTACCAAAACACTTCCAAAAATCAGCTCAAATATTTTGAACAAAAACATGATTAAGATACATACATATTTATGTATGCATGAGCCAGCATGCATTCTTTTGCTATTAAGAACTTGGAGTATACCAAGTCTCTTTATTCCTTAAAGTTGAGAAGATAGCCCTCAAAGATCTAAGCATCTGCAACATCACATTTTCTTATTCTTCTGAATATCTTTACATAAAAATGTGACAGAAATCTTCCATTACGTGACCTTCTGTGGACGAGAAGGAAACCTTCACTAAGACTTGCCTTCACAGACTAATGACTTCAGCCCCTTAAGACCTTTCTTGCAACTGATACCTGCCAGGCACAAGTAACCAGGTATACTTTGTGGCAGGGCTGCTCATGACCACCCTCCCTGTCAGGAGGGGTGACTACTACAGTTATCATGATCCAGGTTAAACAAGGGGCAAGTGCATGACTTTTAGTGATGGTAACTAAGAGGGTACATAAGAGTACAGAGGTGGAGGGAGGAAGAGTATGCACTTGACCGGCTAGACAACCACAATGAGCTTCCTTTCTCAGAGCAAATTCCTGCCTAACAGTCTCAAAGGTAGCCTTATGATGCACTGTGGAAGGTATTTAAAATATAATACTATTTACAATGCTATCATCTTTGCTTTCTTTTGATATTATCAGTATCATTATCTATTATCAGTATTATTTGTCCCTTTTGAAGGCCCTTAATGTTATTAGTTTATCTGAAACTCTCTTCTCTGAAGATCTTTGCTATCCGTCTCTGCTGTTTTTCCTCTTTTTCTTCCCCCTGCTTTACAGGGCTATGTCTTCCCTTTCACAATACATTCTTGTAAAGAGGATGGTGAAATTCTCCTGCTCACCACAGGATGCTGTTACTGACAATTATAATTAGTGTGCTATCGTGGTCACTGAAGGAGAGAACATGCTACAGCCCCACTATGGGTTGTTGCCTCTTCAATTGCTTAAACTACTGTTCTTGAGATCTTGTTAAAATTATATTTAATGACTGCTCTTTAGATTCGTTTATCATGAAACCTTATACACACAAGATATTCACCCATTTAGTTTGCCATCTCCTTTCTATCACCTTTTCATTAGCGGGCTGCTAACAAGAATTTTACCTGGTAACATAATTCATTTTTTAACACTAGTGTATCTTTTTATTACATAAAAATCACTTTTTTTTTTTTTTTCTGGCTAAGTTTACACCTGAAGAATAAAAGCTGTGTTTTCCCTACTTTGCTTTCTCTCCTTTTCCTTTCCTTCTTCTTCCTAGAACCTTAGCTGGCCGAATCTCACTCCTGCTAATCTCTGCCATACTACAAAGTTTACCTCCGTCTGAAGGGCAGCAGTTTCAGTGTGCAACAGCAAGCAGCACGATATTATTCCTAAATAATTCCAGTTGTGCCTTATTGGGCTAAAAGTGCATCTCAAATAACATATTTGCTCCAGACCATGGTATTCATGGCCACTGGCCCTCCTAAAACAGGAAAGCAGGAGAAGGCACATAAGGTCTGGAGGAGCCAATCTAGCAACATAAACCTTAGGGTGACACATTTATTTTTATTACAGAAGGTATTTTCTGTCTGATCTACTCTTCTATCTTACCTTTTCTCAAACAAGATTTGAGTCAGAATACTTTTACACCATGATTGAGAAAGATGACCACCAGCCTAGTTCCACTTTTCTCGCAGCTATATTTTCTCTTTAATCTCTAACATCTTGTTGAGAATGTGTGTTACATTTCATGGAGGAAATCCCAAGATAGCTTGTCTGTACCTAGTGTTTTATAACAGAAACCATCCTTCCCGACTCTAATTGCTGCTACAGGAGGAGTATCTGTTCTTACACACCTGTTAATATGAAACAAAATTAAGAAAATATACTGTATTTCTAACAATAATAGTAATTTCTAGTAGTAGTAATAATAATCCACCTGGATTATTATACTTGGTTTCTGTGGCAATAGGTTAAAGATTCTTAATTGTAAGCACTTGACCTGGGCTACTACAAGTTTATTATTATTTAACTAACTACCTAGGAGAATTTACAATTATTTACCATTATTTCAGATCTGCTTGTTACTTTTTCCATATCTTAAATATACTTCATGCATTTACTAACTGGTACTATTTTTAAAACACCAAATCCAAAATTTCTAAGTTCTCTTAAACACACTTCCCAGCATTTTTGCTACATCTTACTCCACACGGTCATTGCTTTTGATTCCATAAACAGTAGTCCTGTAACTTGTTATACTTTGGATAATAGAAAATCATCACACAGTAGAACAAGCATAAGTAATCGTCTGTTTTCTTGATAAGTTAGGGCTCATTTTCTTCACATTGCCTCTCGATAGCTACTGAAAACATAATACCTACAGTCAGAAATGAACTCCCGGACACAAGAGCCTTCTGGGTTTATAGCTTCTCTTCTCCCTATATGCTGTACTGACCTAGTGCTTTCAGTGGATGATACCGTATTCATATATGTCACTGCCAGGCTGTGGGGCTTCCACATGGGGCTTCTTCCAAAACAGTGATCAGAACAGCAATATCAAAGAGACTGCACCTATCCCAGGAAAGATAGGGTACTCAGCCCAACATTAAATATAAAAAAGTGTATATACACTTTGTTTATTAGATACACACACAGGTGTGCTACAATTTTCTAGCTCTGGGCAGTCAGTCGCCCCAGGCTGCTCCTCACCAGGAGGGTCAGAGATGCCTTTGACTTTCCCCAGTAAAATGAACACTCCCATATCTTTCAACACCCCCCAAAACAATCCTGGTCAAAATGCTCCCACCATAAGCAGTGTTTCTGAACTACACAATATCACAGCCTAAACACTTTCTCCTCTTCCCAAGGCTGCCACCACAAAGGCCCCAAAGCCACAGTATTCCTCTATGCAGATGCTCAGCTTCAGATGCCACCAGAAGCTCGTGGGAAAGGCAGGGCAAGGGGCACACCGACTCCTCACATGCCAAGATGAGGAAAATCAATTCTATCACCCAAGGGAAGAAATTACTGCTAGAGAAGGTCAGTCACCACTGGACTATGTCCCATTATCATGTAGGCTCAGAAGGAATCCTACAAGAATTAGGTAAACTCAGAGAATGAGCTGGTAAGCTATAAATAACCTGGGGTAATGCAAAAGCCACATACAGAAGCTCGCCTTTAAACCAACTAGGATTTGCTTATGCATACTTGCTCTGATAAAGAATGGAGGATAAAATCCTGTAGGCTCAACACTGAAGGACAGTAATTTGCAGCTCAGATTGTGTGTGTGCGCGCAGTGTATTAACACATACAGAGCGCCAAGAAGATTCATGTCAAGTTGAGATTTCTGCACGTGGCAGGTGGGGCAGCTCACAGGGACAAACGAGTAATAAGCAACCACTCACAATATGCCCAGGATCTGCCTTTCTTTACAAAGGGGCAGAGTCAGTGAAAAGCCGCCTTCCAAATAGTAAGATGCTGATCCTTTCAATCACTATGGATTTAAAGGACTATATTATATCCTGCAGTAGTGAGGTAGGATAAGGCAGGCATCCTCCTGGCAAGACACAGCCACTATGTCACATGGAAGATAAATACCCCACAGGAATACCAACATAGACATACTGGTAGACATCTAACAAAGCATAACATGGACTTATGGAAATTAATTACTCCTAAAATATATAAACAAGGAAAATAGTTAAGAATAAAACTTAAAAACCACAATCAAAAGTGGATGCAAAACACTCAAGCGAGCCTGCAATTAACTGACAAACTGATAATAATGTCCCTGTGAAATGCTCTGTACTTTCAAATTCTTCAACTGCATTGTTTATTTTGCCTTAAGACCCCAGTTACTGGATAATATGATAAAAACAACCCATGAACACACACATTTCAAAGTCATTTTTAAAAGTCACTCTGCATATGGATGCTGCAGAGAAAACAAGACGCCAAGTTCACTTGAATGCACAAAAAAAAACAGAAAAAGAGATGACTTACAATATGAGTGCTTGGAAAACTTAATACACCAAATGAAGATTTGAATTCCCAGTATAACAACTGAGAAAGAGCAGTTATTCTATATCAGATGATTACAAGATGTGGTAAAATCAAAATAAACAGGAAAGAGATACTCCAAAATAGTCAAAAAAAGGTAAATGAAAACATAATCCCACCTTTAGCAAAAATAATTTCATCAAATACTCCAACAACCTTGAAGATACTATTGTTTTTTGTTTTGTTTTTTTAAATAGGTCTACTATTGGTACTTTTTCACATAAGTCCACCCAAACAGAATGGCAACACTGTGCTCAAAGGGGAAATGCGAGCAGAAGGGACATTAGGGTCTCCCCCAAACCTCACGTGCAGGGTTTGAGAAGGCTGGAGTGAGCAACGTGCACAGGAAGGGTTAGCACAATTCACAAGTGGGACAACTTCCCTCGGAATATTGGTCTTGAATTCACCAGGAGCAACACAAAAAAGCCCGCAGGAGATGAAGCTATTCTGGAAGATAGAGCAGGCGCAGTAGTAAGCAAAAATCCATGTTTGATTAAAACTCCTACTTTGAGTTTCCGTACTTTTGTGCAATTTAATTATGACAACACTCTCTGCGTGATAAATGCTTTCTGAACACTAATGAAGGACACACTGCTGCAAAAAAGCTTAAGAGTCTAAAGACTGACAAGTTGACGGAGTACAATAGCCCTGAAGCCTGTGTGTTATAACTGGAAAGAATCACAACTTGAAAGACAAATGGAGTCTAAACAAACCCCACCCTCCCTCCCTTTGTGACACCTAATAATATTTAATCATTGTTCAAAGAGATGCTGAAACAAAGTCCCTTTTATAGGAGAAAAAGGCAAGCTGTAGAAGTCAGCAAATTTTTTAAACAAAATACAAATGAAAAAGAAATGTGTAAAATTAAGTCTAGACTCAGTAAACACAGTTCCAGCGGATGAGCTTGCCATTACACTTAAGCATTAGAAATAAAAGAACTATGTGCTAGAATTACAGGCCAGATTTTCCAAAAGAGCCTCAGTGTAGGTTTTTAAGATGACAACATTATTGCATATGTGAATGTTTTATGTAGACACATATTTATCCTCACACACACATAAATATTATTTTTCCTTTCATACCCATTATGAGATGGCAAACATATAAATTCTGTCCCCTACAAACACAAATGGTATTTGTACAGGTTTGAAAGGAAATGAGGCTATCTTGAGACTAAGATAAAACATACTATTTATATAAACTTCTTAATAGAGTAGTCAGCATTAAAAATTATACATTTGTTTAAACTATAAAAATCACATTTTTCCCTAATAGATATTTATAGTACTAAGGAAAAGGGATTTTAATGGCATGTAATCTGGACATCATGTTATACAAAACATACTGCCAAGTTCAGTCAAGACTGTGACATAAATATTGGTAACGCCATTGCCTGTGGATTCCATGTTATTTTGCTTTTCCTATTTAATTTCTTAGTTACTGAATGCGTATAGTATGCCTTCTCTTGGGAAATTAACTATTTTTTCCCTAGCTGCAACCACCAAATGGGGTGCACAAGACACATCAAAGAAGAATTTGTGTATTATACAGCCAACATCTCTCGGCAACTCCACACTTTTTCTTCTATACATTACATTAAATCAGTGTCCCTGTAGTCCAGTGAGTGTCAGAGCACAATAGGAAAACACAATAGCTGACATCAGTAGAAGATTTTGCCCATAGCTATTCATATCCCATTATGATATTTGTATTCCACTCCAGATGGAAGTAGAAATGAACCAAAGAGTTCATATTTTCTTCTGCACTCCAACCTTCAACCAATTCAGTATGATACCTTCTATAGGTGATTAAAGAACAAAAGCAAAGGTTCAAAAGTCTGGTTCAAAAGCATGTGACATTTTTGACTATTTCAAGTTTCTTGTAAGGTCTGCTGAGCTGAACCCAAGATTAAAGGCAACAGAACCAAAAAATCATTCCAAGACTGCCATGTTAACACCTACAAAATAAGACTAAGCTGTACTTTTTTTTAAATGCTACCAGTCAAACCCAAAACTGACATCCATTTTAACTCTTCCACTTTTAAATGTTAAATAAAATATATAGCATTTGCTTATTGTGAAAGAATACTACTATTTGGTATTTCACAAAACTCTTGTTTTTAGTTCTATAACTTTAATCATTGCAAAAATAAAGATCATCAGACTAGAAGAGATAGAAAGCCTGTGTTTCAAACAAGTCTATCATTTTTCCACAGGTTCCTCATGTCCCCATCGTTGCCTTACCAGCCATGCAAGGCAGAGCCACCAGGAGCAGGTAACTTTCAGAAGACAAGGGACCTGGTTCTAGACAGGTTATAGACTCTTCCTCCTCATTCACAGCCATTCAGAACCTGGCTTGAAATTCAATTTTTAGAAAGCTGAAGCAAGTTGAGCAGAGATGTGTAGTTTTGTTCAAATTTCAAGCTCACCCTTCCTCTTAAAATGTCAGGAAACAGACCAGTTGGGAGGGCTATTTAGTCCATCTTAATTTTCAGTCCATGAAATGTCACTACCAAGGCAAGTAGCTCCCCCAGTTCAACTAAGTGGGTGAACTCCATGTATTACCTCAGATGAGCCAAGGTAATTGCATTATGATGCCAATCATTATTATTTAGAATCCTACAGCATGCATTGCAATACATACAGGCAGCTTTTTCCATGTGATTATACTTGGAATCACAGAATGCTTAAGATTGGAAGGGACCTCTACAGATCTAGTCCAACCCCCCTGCACATGCAGGGTCACCTAGAGC
>VZSV01000008.1:8421998-8495896 GCA_013398735.1 Nothocercus julius | reverse complement strand
TCCTAATGCACCCCAGGATCCCATTGGCCTTCTTGGCCACAAGGGCACTGCTGCCTCATGGTCAACTATTAAATTAAATGCATACCCTTGTCTCGCAGTCCTCTTCAGGCTTGAGGTTCTGTCAATTTACTGTTAATGCAGTCCAAAAGCTTACTTGTCATTAACACTGGTTTTATCTGTGGTACCTAAGCATTCTGCCCCCCTGCTCTTACGCAGTTTCTTACCCTCTGCTCGCCTTAGACACACCAAAGCAAAACTCTGTTGGTCTCCAAAGAAAGCCTTATTTTCCGTGTCAGAGGCTCCTGACGCCGTTCCTTTTTCCCCGAGGCTCACTCGCCTCTGCAGCATTTCACCCGTGCTCAGAGTGCTCGGTGGGGACCCCAGCATACTCTAGCTATGGAGACAGCAAAGCAAGCAAACCACCCAGACCCACTCCAGGAGTCTGTCCACTCAGGATGCTTGTCCACCACAGCCAGCCTGCTGTTCCAGAAATTGGCTTACTAAACCTCTAGTAATGCCTTTTTTTGTTTGTTTTGTTATCCCTACACTTATTTTCACTCACACTGACATGCTGGGCAACACAGCATGACCCCCATAGTCTTTAAGACACAAACTGCAAGAGAACTGACTGCTGCAACACCACCACAAAGTATAGCTGGACTCTAAAGCTGTTGCTTAATGCACCTGCCCCTGGATGTGGGCAAGCCAGCGCAGCACCTTGAGAGCCATAAACCCCCTGGCGCTGACAGGCTGCTGGCTACGAGCTCCAGGCGGATGCAAAGCCATGCAGGGCTATCCCTGCAGCACCCTGCTCAGCATATACAGCTGCATATACATAACAGATATACATATAGGGCATAAAATCTCCTCCTAGGACCACGGAAGCTTCACACTGCAACTCCAACAAGCATAACACAAGCCATTACCTGAAGGATATCACTGCTACTCGCATGTACAAAAAGCAGCACTCAACTGTTGATTTTCGTACAGAAAATAAGTCAATAAATATGTCAATCAAATCTTGGTATATCATATTACTTTTTAAAATCAATTCCTGTATTCTATTTTGGTTTTCATCTTTCTGTATTTTTATCTTTAGCATTACTTTAGGTAAAAGCATCCATTACATTTTTGTCAGAGTAGTAGCAACTGAAAACTTCTGTATAAAAAAAGATGAAATTTTAAATGTAAAATTTAACACCAACTCTTATGCAATTATATAGAATTAGTTTACTCAAAATAAAGAATAGACTTATTTAACTACAAAACAATCATTCGAATCTTCTGATGTGAAAGAGAGATTATTCTTTAAATTCTCTTCAGATGTTTGGCCAGATTTTTAGGAGTTGAACATAGAATTTCTCCTTCTTGCAGTGTTTATGGATTAAGAAACACATTTTCCTTGAGCCCTGCAGCCAGCAAAAACAAATTGCTGGCAACAGATATCCACACATCATGTTGTGGCAGCTGGAACAATGTCAAAAATCACAGCGAATATCCTAAAAGGCAGTGTGTGGGCCCCACAGAAAGTCAAGCTTAGGAGCTAAGTTGCCATCTTACTCATCGCTAAGACAGAAAAAGCCCATCTTACCATCCTGCAAAGTTACCTTTCAACTCAGACCCTGGTCAGGCGTATTGTAAGAACTCTAGTCCAAACTGCGTTAGGGTGGTACTAACCAAGATTACAGACTGCATGTATACTTTATATCTGCTAAGTCTTGCTGAACTGTGTGACTGTTCACTTCCTAAATGTTTCCTCATCATAGCTTAAATGTAGTCAATTCCACTGAGGCACCCCAGCTGCATGCTCAGATCTGTACTAACTGTTTAGAAGCATGATAGTAAAGAGCAGTTTTTGTCTTTGACCTGAACTAGAACAGGTTGTGCCTCACATCAAATCATCTCTACAGGTAGGAGAAGAAACACAGTCATGACTCGCAATAGCCACTGAACAAGAACACACATAGTTCATAGGATAGCACAAACTACAGCATATATATATATATATATATACACACACTTTTGAACATCAGAAAATTAAAGTTGTGCAAAAACACAGTGAAATGCATCACTAGAACAATTTTCCCCCAAGCCTGGAGGAACATGCTGCATGTCCTCTTTCCTTTCAAAGTTAGAGCACGACAATTTGTTTTTCTGCAATATATTCACATGAACAAAATATTTTATCTCACAGATTTTACCCCCAGTTCTATCTATGCACTTTTTAAATAAAGATGAAATAAATCCATTTTATTGTATTACTGTGTCACCTCTGTGAAATAACACTCATCTTACTATATTGTAAGGGATGTTGACTTGCCTGAAAATGGTGCATGAAGTATAATCTTTGAGGATTGCACTGCTAGAAGAATAAATCTCAGCTTGTGTTTCAATCCCAGAACGGCACCACTTTTGATTGAAATGTCTTTGCAACATCCATCCCAATACAGCTACGCTGTAGAGTTCATACAATTATTGATCATCAACGTAGCCATAAAAACAAAAAGAACAACTAGTAGCTTTTCTAAACATCTGTTCATTTCTTGCAAGCATAAACTTGCCTTTGAAGTGGATTACATGCAGTCCCTCAATTTTGAAAAGCAGGGTAACAAAAACACCATGACACAAAATACTGCAAGTCAAACACAGATCTCAAACAGGAATAATCAAAATGAAATTTAACATTAATTGCAAAAATACCATCCCTTAAAGAATTCTCATTCATCACAGACCTTAGACAAATAATTTTAAGGTATGGTTTCTTCTACAAACAGTGGTATTCCCTCTCTTGTTGTCTACTGAATTATAAAATCCAAGGCCAGCCTACAGTAATTTTGAATCTAACCATTCATCCAAAAAACACACTGGCAAAACCTAGAAGGTGAGACCATGCAATATAGCTGACACAGAAGCTACTTTAATCATTGTCCAGGCTGATGAAGATGCTCAAGTAACATGCTGCTACTAATGTTATTTGATAGTGTGGTATGTGAGCTAGCAAATACCTAAATAAATTCATCATTTCATTGCGCCAATGAAAAGCACCAGAAGAGAATGCAGGAAGGTGATGGGAGATCTTACTACTTTCAGCACAGCTCTAATACAAAAATCAAAGCACTTTTTTGGCTTATTAGATTGTCCATGATTATTTTATACAGATATTTCAAATTAAAGATTGTTTAATGCATCTCTAAGTTTTTTTGCTAGTCATTTGTGGTGGCAGTTAAGCTTAGTTAAGGATGTTTGCAAAAGCAGTGCACTGGAAGGATTAATGCACTGCTATCCGCCCCTTAGTAAGTAATTGGTACCACAACCACATATTCAACACTAAATGGAGAGAGACAGTAGAGACAAGTTGCAATCCTTCTGCATGTTGCATAAGGAACGCAGTCCTAAGAGGGATAAGGAAGAAAGAGTGAGGCATGCTAAGACAGTTAAACCTCATGTTGTAATACCAAATGTGATCAGTTTAGAAGCTAAAGCCAACATTACAGGCTCATCATCTAAAACTTACATTAACTGATACCATCTTCTATTTATCTTTTTGCTATCTCAGTAACAGCACTTCAGACAAATGCTCAAAATCTGTGTCAGGAAGAGCAAAAAACACCTGTTCAGATAAGGAAATGAAAGCATATTTTAAAATATGAAGTGATGATAAAGACTGTAGTTCTCAGCTTCAGTACTAGTGGCACATTGATAACTTCAAAAAAAAAAGGGGGGGGGGGGCAAAGAGAAATAAGATAACCCTTAGTGAAGGGGATAAGCGCATCTCACTGTTTACTTCCTAATAACCAAAGAATTTCTTTGGCTTCTTCTGACACAAGCTCCATTTCCACTTTTAGTTCTCCTGGAGTCTACCATGAAGAAAAATAGCTTTATGAATCAAGAAATCAGCAAGCTTCCCCCAAAGACAGCATTCTACATCAGCTATTTGGGAAGACATCAGGAGAAGTCATTTTTTTTTAGCTGCTATGATCAATGCCATTTAGGTTTCTTTGCAGAATGCAAGTGCGTACATTCAGTAGAGGCTTAAGTGGGCTTGACCAGCATATTAATCAAATACTACTTACAGAAGAGTTATATACCAGACCCACTTGGCAAGCCGGAGTATAGGAAACCTCATGCTAAAAGGGAAAGTTACATTTAACACATCATCTACTTCTATTATGTCACCAGAACAAAACATGAACACAATTAGAACATCCAAATCAAACTCTATTATATCATTTACAAACTTAAAATAGGATGAGAAGGACCACAGCTCTCAGAGTACTTTCATTCCAGATGAAGCAAAGCATATGGATAGAACATCAAAATTTTAGTGAGAGCAACAATCATACAATTGTTACTGAATATGGTGCTAAACTTGATGAGGCATGAACCAACAGCATCCTCTACCTAGGAGTATTTCCTAAATCCAAGAATTACAGAGAAATTTTATTAAAAGTCAACTTTTGAGCATTTCTTTTGCTTCTCCAGGTCTGCAAGAAACAGAATCTCTAGATTTTGAGAATTGTGAGGACACTCAGTGCCACAGACAAAAGCCACTTTATGAATATAAGAAGGGGGGGCCGGGGGGGGAGGAACTAGGGACACAGAGACAGAGAGGGAGGAGTGATAGAGACAAACTGGTATTTCTAAACAATTATCACAAAGAGATAAGTGGTTAAAGAACTTCCCCCAGGTAACATTTCAAAAGCAGGTCATACTTTGAATACACCAAAGCCTCCATTTCCATTAAGGATACAAAATCCTTTACATGTTTCCCCACATCCAAGAAAGGTAGGAGCCTACTTGCCTTACACACTTCCTATCACATACAGGATCCAAGAGTCTTAAGATTTAGTACAAACAATGCCTAATTCAGTTCCCAGTTGTGGATGACATATCATAACTCAGTTTGGGTTGTGTTTCATTTTTCAGCTATATTTGTTTACAGGTTTGGATACCAACTGCTTTAATTTAAATTACAGTTCAAGTTATACTGGCATTGCATTGCATCCCAACTCTAACAAACATCACTTTGCTATTAACTTCAACAAGGTCATCATTTCAACCTTTTGTCCTCCAGGCTAACCAGACACAGAATTATCAGTTAACCTTCCTTCCTTATTGTGGGTATTTTTCAAAAGCACCTTATTAGCTAAAGACAAAAATCCATTCTGATAGTGAATGTCACATGTACTTAAAAGTCTCTACACCTAAGTCCCATTGCATGTCTCAAGTTTAAAAAAAGAAAAAAGACAAAAAACACCCTTACAGCATAAGCCAGCCGGACACCTTTCAAGCTTCCACCAAGAACATTGTTTACTGTACATAATGTGCATTGAGACCAAAGTATGCAATCTGTAGGTATTGAACTTGCTTCTTAACATTTACATGGCAAATTTGAACACTTCTGCTTTTGAAGAACTACAGCACAACCACTGCGTAAATGAAAACGCTGTAGTTACATCATCTAATGCTTGGAGAGTCTCAAAGATTTTTAAAATCTTTGGTTGCAAGGCATAAATGCAGGCTACCACAAAATCCTGTTGTTAACATTATTCAAAAAGAGAATATGTAGATATAAAACAAGTTACTGAAAAAATACACTTTTCTTCAAGAAATTATAACATAAGGTTGCAATTTAGGTTAGAGAGTGTTTTCATCAGCTCTGTAGGAAGACTGAATCTAGTCCTTCAGATCCTGTCCTCACAAAGCCTTTAATCACTGTAACCCCATTGAAGTCAGGGCTATTGACTCTTAGCACTATTTCTCCTCATCGGCTTCAGCAGGAGGAGGAGCAGATCTCTTATTTCTTCCCTCTAACTCAGAGTCATCACCATTTACCTCACCAACAATTTTTCACAGCTCCATATTTACAGTCTTCAAAAATAGTAATCAATTACCATGGTGCTTGTATTTATGTAATAGTAGAAAACATTGGTATTACACTCTCCTAAAAATCAAGATAGCTCAGTCTCTCACTATTAGTTTGAGTGATGTGCTGTATGTAGGCCACAGGTTCCCAGCTAAGAGTCATGTAGAAGATATGGTCACTAAGTGACATGAACAGAACTAATGGAAGGAAGTTACAATTATTTAGGTGAGATTGAGAAAAATATTCATGAGAAATATCTGTACTAAGTGAGTTTTAAAACAATATTTCAAATCTACATTGTATCAAGAAAAATTAAAGTGTTTATTGTGGGATAATGTATTTCTTGAGAGAATATTTTATTAATAATGGATGTTCAGATGGAATCAGATACAGTAGGTGGAAATAACACGGAATCATGTCTTGTCAAATGTGTGATTAATTTTGCACTACAAATATTGATTTGACAGAACATTTTTTTTCTTACCTGTTCATAGCCATTTAAGCGTAATGGACTTCTTTATTATCCAAATGTTATTCCTTTGTTTAAGCCTTTGATTTAAAAACACCTTGATGCATTTATAACTAGTTACCAATTCTTTGGATCTCTATATGTGCATTATGTTTTAAGTTTACTCCTCCTCTTTGCAAGTCTATTATTGTCAGTTAGGCTTGCAAAGACATGCAAGTCTGACAGGGAAGCTTTTATTAAAGTCAGACAAATAAAGATATAATGCTACAACATTCTTTTCTGATAAATGACTGCATTTAATAAACAGTTGATTTTTTAAAAAATATGCTAATGCATATAATTAATTTTATTGTCACTTAAATACTATCCATTTTCACGTTACACATCACTTAAGTAATACTTAAGTTTGAATAAACTGGTGAATTGAAGAAACAATAGCATTTAGGGATAAGCTATATCCTTTAGCCCACAAATAATCAAACATTTTTTCCCAAAAGGACAAGACAGTATAAAGTTCTGATTACATAAGCATCTGTATTAAGCAGGAGAAGCTGCCTAGGTATTATTTTGTGCACCAGCTGTGCCCTTCAGTCATTTAAAAGGAATAAACTTTTCACTGCCACACTCCTCCTTAAATTAAAAGCAAAAAATTCTAAATAGGCCAGTGTCTCCTACTTTCACCACAGCTAAACAGCATCTTTTTTCCCCCACAAACTCATTAACTTCCTCAGTAAGATCATTTATGGAACATATTTGTTTAGTTTAGTAATAACTGCTTCCAGTTATCACTCAGATGTACAATTCCCTTCCACCTTTCAAAAGAAACATGCATAGAATAGCAAGTATTTGTAAAAGTGTCACAGAAGTGTCCTGAGTTTATGAAGTGCCATGGGTATTCACTAACTAGGTAATAACCAATAACTGCAGCTGATACGCATGTGAAATACAGTAAAATAGATGGGAATTCTAGCTGTGAAGTATGGCCTTTTAGAGATACACTCCAAATTACATTTATTTCTAACTAGAAAAATCTAGATAATACTAGACTAGATAATGCAGACTAGATACTGCTTTGGATGCAAAATTGTGGTGATTTGTTTAAAAAAAGACAGAAGTAGTAAACTGACTTTAAAGGCTTAGCTTTTTAAATACTTTTTTTTTTTAAACCATTCAGTCTTTCCCTGTCACTCGCCTATCACAGCAAAAAAAATAAATAAGAATCCAATGTAAGCATTTGCTCTACTTATAGCTCCAGATCTGATCACACACATACATAAGTAGCCCTAGTAGAGCATCACATTGGTATACTCAGACTTCTAAAAAAAACCATAAACATCTTGCATCAGTGTCATCTCCTAATATAACCATAGGAAAAATCCACTTTGTACAGCTGCAATTATTTGAAATAAATAAGAAATAAGATACTTTAAATATTCAGTGGGCAGTTTCAGCAGTGTTCCAGTCACAAGATGACATTTCTTTGCAAATACTTTTATTTTATAACAATTTTGGATAATTACCCAAAAATGAAATTCAGATATATGCAAAAGAAAGAAGTGGAAAGTTTTAAAATCAAATGTAACAAACTGTTTTTTACTTCTGTGAAGGAGGTATTTTTTGGCAACAAGCAGATCAGGACACAGTGCAGTAAACAAGAATTTCAGGTGCCTACAGGTACATAATTCTAAATGGCATATATGGTACATTGATATATTTTTCATTGATATTAGCAAAAAAGGATGCCTAAGTATTGAGTTGACAATTGGCGGCATTTTATCCCTAGCACAACTTAAGACTATAGCTATAGTTAATTTCTGTCCTTCAGACAAAAGGACATAAGTAAATAAAAATTTAAGTACTAGCATTTATATTAATAGGGTACAATATTAATTTTCAGTAGCTGAAATTTGTCCTGAAATTCTAGATTTAAACAGAACAGTTAACTACAGGCTGAGAGTGCATAAGCAGAGTTTACCACTTTATTAAAATTGTGATTGTTCACATAAAGACTCAACCAGGTCACATATTAATAATTATCACTGACAATCTTTAACATCAGACTAAGCCCACAAGTGAAGCAATATTACATCCCTCTCTCTCATTTATCTTTACTGCTTATGGCCCCTCTGTGGTCAGCATGCTGTGAGCTTCGTGGACATTTAATTATGAACACATCATAAATGTGGCTGACAAGGCAGAAGCTGGGTTCAGATGCTCCTGGGATGAAGGAAACATCATCAAAACCACTTAGACTTGCAGTACCTTCGTTCTGTTACTATAAACGGCATTCCGAGTTACCATATACATAGTGAATCCAGAGCTCCCTCCCCCTCTCATTACAGATTTTCATTTCACCCAGTGTTACAGCATGCCTTGGCAGAAATATGAGAACACACTGCAGACAGCCTTTTAAAAATATTTACCTTTCACTACCGAAGTTACAATGGTGCAATCTCTGTGCGGCAAGGGCCACATGCTGAATTCTGCTGTCAGCGTGGCACAGTTTTTCAGGAAGCAGTACAACCAGCAGTTCATGCTGGCTGTGCAGCACCTGGCTGTGCACAAGGAAGGGCTCAGCAGCACTTCCAATTTCTGCTAGGAGAAGCAGCACATATTACCCCTCTCCATGAATTCCTGGGTAGCAGTAAGGTACAGACAAGTCATATCCTAACCCAGTCTGCCCAACATCTTTTACTGTAAAAACCATAGCTGGGGTTCACTTCCTTAGATCTTAAACAACATTAAAAAAAATTATCCATGAAGCTGCTAAACCAAACAGCTCCCATGTATGAAACACTCTTTGAAAGAATGCATAGCATGCAAGACCAAAGTAAGCGAGGAAATTCCAAATAAATCATTTAAGTTACTGTCCTTCCAACCCTGGCATGCAACCAATTCAAGACCAGAATGAGGATAGTGCACTTTCAGAAAGTGAATTACAAAAATATTCCAATTCAAGTTAATTTCACACCCTCACAGCCGCCGCTTTCTCCTGCTCTCTCCCTGCCTTTTTTTTTTTGGTGATTGCACATGGCAGAAAATACCCCTATAACAAATAATAGAGAGTAACTCAGGAGTATGTAGATTCTTGAAACATTATTGCTGTTAAGAGCTCTAAAGCCTCATTTCTCATAAGCTTTACCAACAGGAGAATTATTTTAATGAAGTAGCCTATAATTTCTACATACTGTCAAGAATGACACAGGCATTACCTATAAGGATTTTCTTGTTTGCCTTTTTTTAGTGGCATAATGTTCATAATGCTAAAAATTCACATTTGAACTGAGTATAAGCTTACAAGTCACCCCGCTGCCGAAACACCTATGTAGGAATAAATGTGCATGCAAAGAACTAAGCAGTGTCATGTTTCAAAGCAACTGTCCTCTGTAGTGCTGAGGTACATATTTCTATACCTCCCCAACAGACTAGAAATAGAAAAGACAAAGCATATAATAAAGCCAAGCACAATGAAAGAGCTCTGAAGAGAGAGCTGAAAAGTAGCTATCATGTTGGCAGATAAATTCTACACACAATTATTCATTCCTAGCCTCTTGACATGTAGATTAATGAGTTTGATAACCCAGGCTTCTAAGTAGTAGATTCAACTCTGTTTCACTAGCTTTCTTCTCCTCTCCTAACTACAAACAGCACTTTGGTCTCTTGAGGAAAGAGGGAGGGGGAGGGGAAAAAAAAAATCAATACATTTGCACTGGTCATCAACATTTTTGCAATTGAAGTCCTATGTCAAAAATATGATCTCTGCTGTGGGACACAGCTCTGCAATGGCCCTGTAGAGTATTCGCAAGCGCTCATGTGATCCCAGAAAGGAGGAGTTTTTGTTTTGGCAGCCTGTACTTCCTTGCCAAGTTCAAAGTCATAGAGTAGCCAAGGAAGAGGGAAGGGGGGGAAGGAAACACCACACAGCTATTCCTCTAGTTATAATGACCCCATACTCACTGCAATGTGTTGTGTATATAAAATTTTCTGTTTCTTCCCTGAGGCCAAATGACCTTTTGTCGACACTTTGCTTAATGTTCACTGATCAAAGCGGATTTTAGAGCAAGTGCTGTATCAGATTCCAGCCATGACGACTTTACAAGGGGTTGCGTCTGCCTCAAACCACTACACACAGCGATGTGCTCCGAGCGCACGGGGAGAAGAAGTTAATGATTTACAGACACATTCTTTGTTGGGGCAAGATCTGCACAGTAGAAATGTTTCATTCTTGATCGGTGAGCAGCTCTGAGTACCTTTTTTTCACCCCAAATGTTATGAGTTCAAATTCTCTTGAGTCATATGCAGCTGCTTAGGATTTACCAGAGGTTTGGAGAGGGGAGTTACTGTCTGCTTGCAGTGTTTCTCTCCCACCCTTTGCATGCTACCCACAGTAGCATTTGACTCTTAAGAAAGGAAGAAAAACAGGGAAATGTTATTTACCCTGCTGCAAAACTAAGATATTATTTAGATAATCAACAGTTTTAGAACTGTTTTTTTGTTTTTTTCTTGCTATCACAAGTGAAAGAAATTAGAGTGAACAGTGGAAGCATCGTACCAGGATCACCCCAAGGGAAGAGGAAGCTCCAACTACCCCAGACTAGAGCCAGGCTCCCCATACACACACCACAGCCCTCAAGTGCAGAACGCTCACCCAGGGAAAAAGAACCTCTTTTTTTTTTTTTTCTTCTTTCTCTTTTTCTCTCCCTGGTAAGGAGAGTTCCTACTACAACCTCCCTTTGTTGCTTCCATTTTGTTTTGCTTTCCTTTTTTTTTGGCATGGCTCTTTAAATGAAGAGATTAAACAGTGAATGCATTTTAGAGTAATGCCTTATTTCATGCCAGTCACCATGCAATGCTTTTTGACCTATAACTTTAAAAAACAGATGATTACAGGACTGTTTTTGATATTATCTCTGCATTACATTTTTAATACAGAAGAACTAAGCCACTGTTTCTGATTAGGGTTTCATTAGTGTCCTGCTGCTGCTTTTGATATGTTTCCATCCATTTGCTTAAATTTCAGCAACTGCCTTGGTTTTCAGAAGCGCCTTAGTGTAGAGCAGGGTACCTGACACTCGCAGGACACGAATGTCATGCTCCAGCAGTATCTTGCATTCTAGCTACAAGTTTTATGATCCTGTGGCATGACACACACACCCCCACACACATCCCCACTGTAAATCTGCTGTATGAGAGGTTAAAGATACAAATTATTATGGACAATTCCCTTTGTAATCAAATGTATCTTCAGTTCACTGCTGTCTTTAGAGAGATCTCATTCCTCTGATGCTCTTAAAACCCAAGAAAAGTTCTAGAGAGAAAGTGTTATTTAATGTAAATCAGACAAAAATATTTTTTGGAAAAAGTCTTGGAAATAGCCCGTGCTGTAGTTTCCATACAAAAAAATCTCTGGCATATCCACACTATCTTTAGCTTACACATATTTAATATGTACTAAGCAATTGTCACCCATCTTTCCCACTACAGCTACCTGCATCTGGACTATCTCATCTTCAAGTGTTAGTACTTTCCTGCAAGTTAAGCACAGAGGAACTAAAAAATGCTAGATATCAAGTTGCTTCGGAAGACAGCCATTGACAATGAAGACAACCATTGACAAAAATCTGTTTCTTTACATCGCTCTCCATCCCAGTGAAGAATCTTATGACTTGGCTCAATAGTTTAAGTAAGCTTTCTGATTCAGTGTTGAAGCGAAAAAGCTTTATGCAAAAGCTTAATTTTGTAGAGATCTGCCTAGTTCTGTTCATTCACCACTCATACCAAACTGACACAGATGATATGCATTACAAACCCATCTTCCATCATCATTCATGACAGCACCTTCTCCTCATGCAGCATCTCCACCAGCCCTGTACCAATATTGCTACACAGCACACAGAGATACAACAGCAGTCATTGCATCTAGTAGTTATCCAGCAGCACTAAGTCTCTAAAGCTGCTATAGAGTTAAGATTAACTAGACAAATATATGCAGATAAATATAAACAACTTCAGTATTACTGGAGCATCCACAGCATTTAAAGTTTGCCAAATTAACACCAACAGCCTGTGTTAAACTGAGGCTCAAATCACATTTGTGTCTATAGTCTTCAGACAGAACATGAAGTATACACGGTTTACAAGGTAAATCTTGCTTACTAATCTAAGTCATTAGAAGTCATTACACATTTCCACAAAGATTCTAGAGAAAACATTGGCATTAGGAAAGATATACACAAGACTTCACTGGGAATGAAACCATATTTTGTTATGGAAAAGCTTCACTGTTTTGTTGGGATAACAGCCACCAAAAGCTAGTTCTGCTCAGATGCTGATAAAGATATGAGAAATATGTGGCAGGGCTGAATGATGGTGAAAGGTGCATTTAGGATTCCCATTTTCTCACTGTTGTGGGGCACGAGCCTTGAAGCAGCTCATCAACAGGAGAAGCAAAAAAGTATTTTCCAGATGCAAAGGGAAGCAAAGATCACAAACTCCGTGGTTGGGTTATGATATGCATTATCTTTTAATCTGGACCAAAAAAAGAAATATATTTAATCCCATATAACAAGCTTAGCTCTCTGTATAAGGAGCTCAGAGCTTGTGCTTTTAATTCAGCAACATCTGGGACTCAGAACCCCTCTTGAGGCAGTAGCTGTTTCATTGACGGACACTGGAAAATGAACAACAGAAGTTATTTTTTCAGCCAAATTGATATGTAGGTGCACATCTGAACAGTTATCCCTGTCTTCTGGTACAAAAGAAGATGCAGAGGTTTTTTGTTTTTTTAAATCTTACTTTTATATTCTTTAAGTGTAAACAAAAGTGAAGGTTGTCAGAGAAAGATGAGTCTCAAGCCCACTGAAAACATGTCCCAAAGTGGCTTGCCCACGTGAATTTCAAAACTTACATTTGTGGAAAGCAGGCACTTCTGCCACTTTCTTGTTTTACGGGACTAGCAGGAGCACTGGGGTTGGCTGCCAAGGAGCATCAACATATCTTTAAACTAACTTCACTGCAGCCACTCACTTTTGGGCATACACGCACATTTCCTACAGCAGCTCTTTGGGACAAAATGTCGTGTCCTGGATACATGCATACAGTAACAGATGGCACATGCCAATTATTTTAACAGAAAATATTGCAAGTTTGAAATAGCTCAGTACTCTGAAACTGTAAGACAGAACTCTCAAATAGCCAAGTTTGTCACATCAGCACTTTGAGGTGGATAATGCAAACTCTACATGGTTTAAGATGTGCATCTCAGATTAAGTCTTTCTGCCTAGATACTATAGCAGATTATTTTTGCAAATAAAATTTGTTCTATGGCCTTCACAAGAAATTCCACCTTTCCCACCTTACAGTTTGCTGAGTACCAGGAAGTGCTAAGATAAGGATCTTTCCACTAGAGTAATTGCAATGGTGTGCAAGTTATATCTGAATTCCTAATTGCCATGGAGCAAACAGATCCTTGAGCTACCTCTAAGAAAGGGTGTACCCTTTTAGTTTAGCAAATTAGTTCCTACAGAGCTCTGTGGTAGCCCACCTAGATTTCTTCTGGAACCTGAACAGAAATCTCTGTATTATTCTGCCAAATACAGTGTAGGAATATACCGAGTGATTTGCTCTGCATTATATAACAGGCCAGTAGCCAAAGCAAAATCCTGATTCCATAACATAAGCCAAAATCCTACTCGCTATAAGATAGCCCCTCTCAGGAGGACCTTGGAATGAAAGGCATTAAAGCACTATAAGAAGTTTTGCTTTCATCCCTTATTTGAAAAGAATAATCCAAGACACAAAGAAGTTCTCTGCATAGAGCTTTACCCTCAGCAAACAAGGTCCTCCATGGGAGGACACAACAGCAGGCTCAACAAAATACGATGAATTTGTGCTGTATATGACATCCCAGAAACCCGCTTGTATAACGGCCACCACAAGGGCCGTTAGGGCAAGGTTATTGTACATGTAAGAGCCTGTAACAAATTTTAAATAAAAGACATCCAGACTTGAACCTCCAGCCTCTACTATCGCAGTCCACACAGTTGCAATGAAAGGGTTCAAGTACGGCCTTGAAAAACTGCAGCAGTACAGAAGAAAAAACATATTTTACTGAAAGTATCAAGCCTGATGATTCAGGAGCCAACACCACCTCCCTCACCCTCCCCATCCCCGCACACCCCCTGCAACAGATTCACAGGATTAATATGAGACTGGCTGGAGGGTTTTACCAGTAACTGCTGCAAAACAAGTTCTGATTGGTTGATTGAGAAATTGGGATTCTGGGCAGTGTTTTATAAAAGGATAATGTATCTTTAAGCCTAGGTGCCCTTCAGGGAAATGTATTGGATAAATGTCTTCTGAAAAGCCTGTAAATATTCCATCGCCTCACTGTCATTACTACCATGAAATGATAATGAAGCATGAAAGAAATATAATTCCATATTCAGATGACAGCATTAGCCTTCATAAGCAAACTGAAATATTTATTAGTAAAATGTTCGGTATCTACGCCTGTAATCTAAAAAAAGGACAAAAATGTTTTATAATAAAAAAGAGATTGAATGCAGAGGTAAAATCTGGTTGGCTGATTTTATTGCTTATTATTAAATCCAGGCAAAACAATTATTTTTTTCTTTTCATTAGTAAGGCACCCAAATTAAAACTATGCCCTCAGGCTGTGAGGTTTACAGTAGTGATTAAAAACAAGAAATTGTGATGCATGGGGTTTTTGACAATGGCATAATCAAATTCATTCATATTGTTCAATCTTTCACTGACAAATATTTTTACAGTGAAATACACCAAACAAAGAAGCACATACAAGTACTATCAATACAAAGAAATTAGGAAGACTTGTTATTATTGCAGTAGTGAACAGATACAATGTTTCTATAATCTTGGATAGAAACATTATAGTGCAGTTAATTAGTGTAATTATTGTCTAAATTGTGCTTAATTGTTTTATACTGAAAGGATTTCTGAAAGAAGCCTTTTGGATTTCTACAAGGCACATAGGCAAATACTGTGTAGTGCAAGTATTTAGATATCATTTCATAAGTTTGATTGCATTTCCTATAAGTCAGAAAATACATCCTGAAGCAGGCTGGGACAGAGATAAACACAAGCCACATGCCTTGACCTCTGTTTCACCTTATTGAAAAAGAGGCGTAAAATAGTCATTTAGTACACTAGCATCAGAGAGCATTCACACACGCTAAGCACATTCCTTGAAAAAAGGGTCTTTGAAGTGAATGAAAAATTAGAAATTCAAGTGACCACGATCAATTCTGAAACACTGCACAAAATTAATTACAGTTTTGCATCAGAAGCAAGAATGTAGATTTCAGACAGTCCGTGTCATTTATCTCAAGCTCTACAATATACAAGGCGATTAAAAAGCCAAATCTGTTCCCACCCCCCAAGTCTAAGGCCTATCAGAGGCTGTGAAGTACAAATGATTAACTCCAAATTATTCAAGGGATTGTACAGACACTTCAACTTGAATGAAATTTGCGGCAAGTCACAGAAGCTACAGAGGGACAGATTTGCTGCTCTTTATCAAAATCTAGTCTGACTATCACTGACAGAATCCAGATAAATTGCATAGTAATCTGGCAGTGGCTGTGGAAAGCTTGCTCTGCAAAATCCAAATCTCTAATTTCTATCTGTTTTTAATTGCTTGACTTAAATTTGCATTTTTATACAATTGGCTTAAAGGATTTATTCGGTTCTTTAGGCTACTCTAATAAAATTGGGTCCCATTTTGCATGGTATCTCAGAAAGCAACTTACATTAAATAAGCATGCCATATTACAAAAATATTTACTCTAGCAGAAAAGAATTCCTTTCTGCGTGGGGTTCGGAATTAGCTAAATACGCATGTCAGAAGCTCATCTTAAACTCCCCTAAGAAAACAACCTCCGGGTGAGCAGGAGGGCAGAACAAAGGAGAGTGAGGAAAAATAAATGAATAAATAAAAAGCATTCACTTGGCACAGAATAAACAGGTAGAGAGAGACCTGTGTGGACCACAGGGCAGGTACACATTTAAAACACGAGCCAGAAGGCACCACTAAAGAAAGGCAGAGCTACGGGAGAGCCTTGGGAAGCAGCTGCGCCACCCGCTCTCCGGAGCTGGAATGGGGCATTAAAACAAGAACCTCGCTTCCCGTCAATCCCCAAGCTCCGGGTCATTAATGGGGGTGCTCACAACAACTGACCCTTGTACATGTTAGCAAGTTAACAACGTGGCCTAGATTACAGTTTACCTTACCCCAGCCATAAATATTACAGAGCACCAGCGTACAAGCAGCACTTGGTTGGCTAATCCCCCTGAGCCACCATCCAGCTGAGATTCGGAAACCGAGTTAAAGTGTCAGTGTTTGAAAACCAGCAAAACCAAGACAAAGCTGCTACATTCTCTGAAGTATTTCATTCATATGCACTTTTTAATCTGCATTTAATCCTGCAGCTGGCTACTGCAGTAGGTAAGGAAACCTCGTGTGCACACACATTCCAACTTTCTACCAAAAGGTTTTGCCAAAACAGTTTCATGTAAAAGCTCCATAAAGGTTTTCAAGGGTTACTCTAACCACCTTTGACTTAATTTGAAAATCCATAATCAACACACCAACTTCAGTATAGCTGAAAATAATTCAATAACAACAAGACCTTATGTTCTTATAGATTCTTAGGTTCAAACAGCATTTCAAATCAATCAAACACAACCTGTTTTTACCTACCTTGCCCTTCCAAGTCAGTAAAAAACAAAACAGCACCAAAAAAGCTCCTGTACCACAATCACAAGTATGATTTGACCCCAACTACAAACATAATTTGACCCCATATGCTACACTCGGTGCTTACAGTGAAAACCACTGCTGGAACTTGGTTGTGTTCCAGGCTGGAGGGCAGCTGCCTCTATTTGTCCAGGGGATAACATAGGCACTTTATACTTGCAAAGAAAATACATGCTAGAAAGCAAATCAATCAACTGGGGAGAGGAAAACACAGCTATTGGAGAACTCCCATTCAGATTAAATTCCTCATATAGCTACCTATCATGCACATTACAATTTTAACTCCTGCTGCTACATAGACAGATCTATAAAGGTATTTGAGAATTCTGCAAAGAGTATTCTCTTCAGATCCATAATGTTTCTCCAGGATGTGTAGGCAAATAAGTCTGTATGGGAAGCAGTTCAATCAGCAAGAAGGTGAGCCACCCCTCTGCTGAAGGAACCCTGCATCAGTCCAGGATGCAGCAAGCATCCTTGCAGAAGCTTGCTGCACCTGCAGCAAGAACAGCACTTCCCAGGCTCCGCGCTCACAGCAGACTCAGAGAAACCAGAAATCCAACCACAAATGTTTCAGTGAAACATCTACAAGCAATGAACCCATGCCAAAAGATCCAGGGAAACCTTGTCTCCTTCTTGGAGAAGGACAGTAACTTCATTTTATTCAAGCAAGCATTCTGCTCCAGAAATACTTCATTGCAGACAAAAAATACTATTTTAAGGGGCTTACAGCTTCCTCAACTTTTTCTTAAGGATGAGGCATTTAAAGTTGCTGAAAAAACATTACAGGACACACGAAGGGCCTAAACGTACCCAATACACGGGAAAGAAAGCTGGGTCAAACATGTAAAACAAGTATACCTCAAAACCAAAAGAAATGCTGTGAGACACCACTTAAATAGCAAATTTAGAAGGGCACAGCAGAAGTCAATATCAAGCTGACATGAACCAAAAGTTAATGTGATGTTCAAATGTACAGTCATTTCTTGCAGCCAACAGAATAAAAAAATAACTGCCCATAACCTGTTCTAACCCAATTATGTATGTCATATGTGTTTTATCATAAACCTTCACACCCCTCATTCCTGTTGCAGGATGTCAGTTTTAAAAAGTGAGCTGTAAGAACCAATACATCTGAGTGTTGTACAATGTAAAGCAAGGGCTGACATACTTTCTGCAACTGCAAACTGCTTGTGTGTGTGCTACTACACACTTGTATCACAACTGATCGTTGATTACTTCAGCCTTGATTCCTACAAGCTTTAGCATCAGAAGTCACAACATATACAACCACATTTGAATTTTGGGGGAAAAAATTATAACCGTCAAAACTCAAAGCATCCCAAGCTTCCTCAGATCTTCTGACAATTCTGCTATTTCTTTTTTGGTACTATTTCCCTCTATTACCATGTTTTTGTAAGGTAATTTATATAAATCTTCAGTAAGATTAGAGATAAAAAATCCATTTAACTGTTGAGTGCATCTTATATGAGTTCTACAATGATACATAATTTTCTAGCAACAAATTTCACATTCACCTTTGGATGTTAGAATGAAGTGAGATTTCCAAGGTTTTAACAAGTCTTTTTTTTTTTCTGCCCTCTTTCTGAAGTTTGGTATTTTATGTTACTTTAAGGATTAATATCTGATTTCCTAATGCTAGAGGTATTTATATTAAAGTATTCTTCCTTTTTCATATTTCTCATCTTTGATTCTTTTGAGTATCTATACTGTCAAATATTAGACAAAAGATGATGTCTGGTGAAGCAGAACTCCCTAAAGCTGATGTTTGCCAACATGAGTCAGTGTCCACTATACTCTATACGCTTTTGTCAGCTAAACAATGCTGTTAAATATGATAAAACTGGCATAAATTATAATTCAACTGTAGCATCCAGCTAGAATTTTTGTCTTAGAGTGGGTTCATTTTAAAATATAAATACTTCAGCCATTGATTGGCTTCTTGTCACCATACACATTCCAGAAGTGCTATGTATCAGTATTCCAAGCAGGCAGCCCCAAAGCATCAACTGATGTTTCATTACATCATATCTTTATATTCAGCAAAAACTGGTCTATCAAGTGTTACAGCATCGCAGGCCCAAAGCTGCAGAGGTGTATCCTCAACAGCCAGTGCTCCAGCTCAGCATCACTCTCGTGCTTTGCCCCACCTGGCACAAGCTTCTATTAAGTACATAAAACTACTAAGTAGGAAACACATAATAAGCCTATATTTGGATTAGCTACCTCACACAAGTAGTCCCACTGATTTCACCAGGATTATTCAGAGAAAAGGAACCACCTTTATAGTTTAAAAAATTATGCATTTTGTTTAAATAGAATTATCTCAACATACCGATTAGAAAATATTTTATGATGCTGATACTTAGCAATAACAGAAATGGAACAACAGTTGGGAAATGGGGTAACAAGTAGAGAAGGCCACAATAAGCTCTAGATTACATGACAAGAAAAAAGAAAATAAAAACACTCCACGAACACTAAGCTTATCTGCACTAACAACTTCAAACATTGCAATGAATGTAAATCCATGTAGTAATGCTAGTAAAGACAAGGCCATAAGGTTAACTGCAGCTTTTGATTTGTTCTTTAAGAGGATTATTTGTGGCATGCTTTTGTTACTGCTGAAAATAAAGTGTCTAATCCTAAATGGTTTGGCACCTCTACCAGCATTACTTTAGCAACTTTATTCCAGTTATGTCAAAACAGATATTCCAATTTCTAACGTAAATTGACAGATAGTCAATTCGACTGCATCTTTGTCATGTTCAGCAGCTCACTCAAACTTCTAAGCACATTAGCACTTAAAAGGAGTGCAAGGTACATTAGACTGCAAAAAAAAATCAGATTTATCCAGCTTTAAGTTTCCACAAGTTCATAAAGAATAATATATGCACCCACTACAAAAATAAATAAAACAGGAAGAAAAGTCTGAAGGGCTGGGATGAGATGTGTCCACTTAACTCTGCAACTATCATGCTACTGCAGGAAGCACCCAATATTGCATGTCAGTGCCCAGATACAGACTGTAGGTATTTCCTCTGTTTTTTCCTTCAACTTGAGTGACTGACTTGAATTCATGCGAGCTTTTTACCCCCTCACAGGAGCAAAACCTGATGCCAGAGCACATTACTTTGCTACCATTATATTTACAACAACCTGAAGTCTCTACCCCTAGTCCCAATGTCCTCTTGCAGAGCCCAGAAATCCTCTTCCAGTGCCGTTCAGTCAAATCCTATATGGTTCTTAGGCTTCCTTGTCCCTGTAGCTGTAGTGTTTTCTCTGGTTTATTTTCTGTCACTGAATGCCAGTCACTCTCTCTTAATCCACTACACTTCATATAACAACAGTTCGTGAAACCATTACAAACGAACTGCCCCTCAAATCCCCAAGTTCAGGAGGGATGGATGCAAACAGGTCTGGCAGTGTACTGTAACTAAGTGCTTAAAAAAAAACTGCTTAAAAAAAAACATTTTTAAAATAAGAGAGGTAGAGACAGTCAAAAGAAGTGCATTAAATGCATGCCATGATAAAGGATAGACAATATCATTTAATATTTTAGCACCCTTTCATGACGCTATTTTATTATTTATAAATGCAACTATAACATAGATGCTTTTCCTAACTGCCTATATTTTGTAAGCCTGTACTGTACTGTGCAATTCTATCTTAAAATGATCCAGTCTGTAAATCACCAGTTCAATCCCAAGAAATTACATAAATCCTTTAAAAGAGAAAAGCCTATATTGATACAATGCTGAGGTTACATGACTGAATTTATCCTGCAGAACACACTAGAAACAATACAGAAACATTAAAAGGAAGAAAAATCAATCCAGCGTCTAAATTTAAGCAGTCAAATAGTTGCAGAAAAAAGAAAAGCCACAGCTGAGTTTATAAAAGAGCACCTCATATGTACAATTCAAACTCAGATTTCTTGAGTATGATTTAGCATCTGGCTTTGCTCAGAAAAACATTTCAGGAGGAATTCTTGGACTGTTTTTCTAGAGATGCTCTCTGAATGCAGCCTCTCTAGGCTTTCATTTGCATGACAGGCTTTAGAGTAGGTGACTGTTTCACACAAAAAGGTCCAGTTAAACTGCACCAAATGGGTAGTTATTTTAAAGCATGCCTGGCTATTCAACACTTAGGCAATATCCCTCCCTTAGATAATCAGCCAGAGCTGCTGCATCCTCAGGTCTAAGAGGTCCCCGTGACACTGTAAGCTATTCTAGATATCATTCTTGTTGATTCCCTGCCAAAAGATTTGGGTCAAAGTGCACATTACCACACAGCTGAGGTACACCTCCAACAGACTGATTTGGGTACAAAATATTGCAGCTGAAGCTCCCAATACTGATTAGCCAAACTGAGATAAACCTTCATCAAGAGCACAGTCTTTGAAATAGGTTGTCTCACCAAACCTGAATTTCAGCTAACAGCCTTCCAGCATTACCTGTAACTTCACACTTCCTCCTGCAAGCTCTTCCAAGCCATCTTCATATGACAGCGCATTATAAATAAGTTCTAAATTAGATATAAACAATTTAAGCAACAAAATGCAAATGGTATCTCCCTCCTCCTGCTCTCTTGTCCTTTTTCTTCCTCCATGTCCTTTCTCCATTTTCCTCGCTTCCCCTTCAGGAAAAGCTTTTCATCGAATCAGCTTATACTAGGAAACATAAAAAAGCTAAGAGATCACTGGGACTGCTCACATGAAACAACCATTTTTATATCATAGCGAGTTATTGTGAAGAGCCATGCTTTACTGATACCACATTATCACACAATAAGTTGGAGTTACTTAATATATCCTACTGAAAAACAACAATTCACCAAGTTGCTAAGCAATCAAATTTAGAACTTGGACTACTGGGAGGGTTTGGGGTTCGTTTCTTTGCTTCTTTGGATGAAACTCACCCAAAGTTGTAGGGAATCTGCCTTCACTGCACCAACTTAAAAAGAATTTGAAGTCCCTTATTCTATAATTGGAAACTTCCTATGAGTTACAGGCACCTTATTTTAGAGCATAGGTGGCAAAATAACACCAACCACAAACGTGGTCCTAATTGGCAAGAGGACAAATCTTCCTAGGAAGTGGAGATTAAAAGCATATGTCGTACAGAGTATCTGACACTTTCAGAAATTACTTATGCAGTGTGCACTTCTGAATTCCATTTTTGTGCATCTCCATGGTGCAATACAGAATATAGGAAAATGCTTTATAAAAATGAAAATGCAATTGTCTGACCAATAAAAGGTATTCCTGTATGTAATCCCTGTAATAGATTTTTAAACCCTTATCACTGCTGCAATATTATGTATTCATAGTTATTATCTTGTCCACTTCCAAATCCTGAAAGGTTAGATTGTTTAAAGATTTGTTAGCTGTGAACTACTTAAAAAAAGCAAAGTATTAAGCTAGGAGCTAATTGAAAAATAGCATTTTATCAGATTCTCCTTTGATATTATCTTATAATGATTGTACTTAAGGTACTCACAATACTTCAATAAGTAGTGAAATTAAAAATATAACATCTTTAGGGCTTTGCAGAGAATGTGGCTGTTAACAATTTATACTGCCTTTTTTTTTAAACCATTATTTTCTTATATTTCCCACAATGCTTCACATCAGAAGCAAACAGAAACTGAATGATTACCCCAAAGTGTGCTAGATGAACTGGAAAAAGTCTATTCAAACAAAGCTCATTAGTTTTGATACCTCCAGGGCTATGACAAATTAAACGGCTGGTGAATATGCTTGCAGACAAAAGGATGATGCAAAATCTAGGGCTTGTGCTAGGCATTGTGTCAATAAATTCTACTGAAAAAGGTAAAAATTACAATTGAAGCTAAAATGGAATCCCTTTAAGGAATATGTAGAAAATCCATCATCCTTTTTCTTAAATACATTTATGAATGATTAGGCTATAAATAATAAAGGGATTGCTTATTGGCTACTCGCAAGGTACACTCTGATGGGTCAGTCTTGGCCTTGGCAAAATTTTACTTTAGAGCTAGTAAAAAGTGAACGGGAAATTCAGGCCATTCTCTGAACTGACATATTAAAATACTTAAGCATACTAGAACCATCTTACACTCCTAGCCTTTCTTGCAACACCCTCTGCTGAACTGATAACAGCCATTCATTAGTGAAAAGGCACCAATAATTTCATACTATTTGATCATTTTAGCCCTGCTCCTCGTAAACAGCTGTCCAAACTACATGCACCATTACAGCCAGCAGCCTGGCTGGTCAGCTCAGGACAGACGGACAGAACAAATTCATTCCTGAAGGGATCCCAGCTTGTCCTCACGGAGCCATACAGAAGACCTGACATTTGCCTGGTCTTTGCATTGCGCATGCCGCATATGTTCTGAGGCTAAGGAAGGATCACGAATGACAGCAGGAAAACTCAGATTGTTTTCAAAAAGCAGTAGGGGCTTAATCTTGCTGCCTGTCAACTTCCATTGGTTTTAATGAGGACTGCAACTTTTTAAAATTATAATTAATTCCTAGTATTCGCTCTTTATTCACAAAAATGCTTTCTGATACGAACCTTGTTGCACTAATGCACATGTTTGTTACTCCCAGCCGTGACTGCTGCGCTATTATATGGCTGGCGTGCCATGGAGCTAACCAACCATTTACTTAACTTTGCTCATCACATGACGCATCAGACTGGCTCTTTTAGAGCTGCACAGTACTTGACCTAGATATCAAAGCTTCACAGGTTTGATATAGCCAGGTCTGACCTATGACTGAAGCCATATTTTTATGTGCTCCCATCAAAGCTAAAGCTGTGACAGAATAAGAGCTGGAAGCTGGATTCACCTTCTTTTCTGTGAGCAGAAATTCAAAAACACTTCTAATCCAGGCAATCACTAAGGGTAGATTATAGTCTTCGAAATTCAGCTCCACTTCTGATTTTACAATTTTATAAAGAACACATCAAAAATCCCTTCCATATCAGAACAGTAATCAAAAACACTAGTTTATCATACATGCCACCTCTGTTCACTGTTCAAGTCACTTAATGGAACTTTTTACTGCTAGACAAAGAAAATAAGCCTTGCAGACTATTGCTGTGTGTTTTGTAAACGCCAAGATTTTTGAATGAGTATATTCTTCAAAAGTCATAATCTGTTCTTGAAATGAAAACTTATTTCTGTTTAGAATTTAGATTAATCATATTTGTGATCTCTTCAGATGTATTAAAATATTCAACTATATTTCCTTTTAGCTCTTAGTTCTTCCAAGAATGTATCTATACCTGCATGTTTAAGGTCAATTCTGTTACTTAAAATTGAGTTTTAAGCCTCGTGCTTCCTCAGAGAACATACTTCTCAAAGGAAAGAATAATCCAGTTAAATATTATGTACAATTCCTAGTGCCAAAAGTGAAACAAGAATTTACAATTGTACTCTTTGGCATATATGAACAAAATCACACGTAGCAAGAACAACTATTACCTGGGGATGGAAACGGCAAAGAAAAAAAATCCCTGAATCCTGGTCAGGTTCTCAATAAGTTAACAGTCAGGCTCAGTGTATGTTCATCACCATGTTTCACTTTCAAAATGAAAAATGACCACCCAAGAACACACAAGTTTTTTCTAGCTAGCACTATGAAGGGAATAGTTTAAGAAGAAGGAATGACAGGCAAGGGAGGCTGTTGATTTTGTGGCTCGCAAAGATATACACACCCCCATCACTTCAGTAACAAAACCATAGGGAAACGTGGTTTAACAGGATCGGCCTGGTGGACAGAAGTTGAATGCATAATATTAATGTGTCAACCTTGGACTCAAAATCTTGGGAAGACATAGGTATTCTCACAATAAAAACTAGACTACAGTAAAGCGTAGAACAGCAGGTTAAGAGAAACAGAGCTCACTTAATCACAGAAAAGCAGGTGGGTCAATGCTTCTTGATTTGCAGGGTTTGTTTAGGGCTAATACACATGGCTGTCAATAGGACTGAAATCCAAATTTCTTACTTAAGGAAGAATCAAGTAAAAAACATTTGCTATGGCCTACACTATTGCCCAATCTGATATGGACCCTATTTTCCAGTTGTTCACAAGCCCAGTCTTCTTTCATAATGCTGCTGTCCTGGGCAAGTCACTGCCCCCCTCTGGCCTGTACCAGTCAGCTCGACAGTTCGTAGAACATTTTTGTGGATCTTGCCAAAACAAAGGTTTTCATAGGCAAAACACTAGATGAAGAACCTCCCAATGTAACATAGGAAGCAGTGTTTGCTAATGGGAAAAAATAGCATTTTGAAATCCATTTAGCTAGAAATATTCATTAACTATTAGCAAAGCAGAATATACACTAATCTCCATAGGTTAAGCCACCACCCCCAAAAAGTATAATACTAAATAAAATGCTTACATGTGAGAAAAAAAAAAACCTATGATCTACATTCTCATCCCTAATGTTCGAAGTAGACAAACCACCAGAAGGCTGAAGTCTGGGAAGGAACAAATAGAACAAAACTGCTGTTATTTTTTGGAGGAAAAAAAAAATCTTAGATTGCAAAACAAAATACAGAGGTTTAGATTTATAATTTCCTGTTCTGTAACACATTCGCAGTGTGCAGACAAACATGTGTCACTCCATACTGCACTGTTGATCTGGAATCTAAGAGTCAAGCTGGGTTGTTCTTCACTGTGCATATTGCCACCCAGTATTAAAAGGTTTTCCAGTGCAAATTCAGATTCCACCTTATCTATAAAACACCAGAATCTTCAAAACATGCCTTGCTTAACATATCTGCAAATTCATTAACAGGTCTGTTTGCTGAATCCTACATTGCCCATCTGTGAGCTTTTTCACCTCCCTTCTCCCCCACTTTTCCTCCAAGGGTAACAGACATAAGAGGAACCAACCAAACATTTTTGGCTGGAAAGAGTTACTTTTACCTTTCCAGTACAGTGGTTACTAAGTGCATCTGTTCTTTTTCATTCGCTCTTAGTAGTAAAAATATGGCTTATCTTCTCTACCCACAGTTTTAGTTTGTATGCATTCAAAAACAATTTTTATGGTTCTAGCACATATCTATGATGTCAAGGGCTGTGGCTATTCAAATATTTGTTCTATTAAGGATATTAAAACAATTCACACTGTTCAAAAGCATACAACAACCTTGAGCCAAGCCTGTGATACACCTTGTCTTAGCTGACTCTTAGCTGCACTAGATAAGTTACACTTCTTACTCTATAAACAATGTAAATAAACTCAGTTGTTAACCTTGACAACTTCCAGATCACAGAAGTCAGGAAGTTCAATGACTGCAGCTCTTAATTCTGCCTTACCCAGCAAGCTGCACTGGAGTAGTTTCTATTCTTAAAAGATAAAAAGGGTTGACCTACAGAGATTTAAACCTAGCATTTTCTTTTTAGTTCAAATATATAGAATTGCATTCTACCACAAAACTATTAAGAAACATATCTCAAGAGTTCAGAATGCTGAGAAAAATCTGTCTCACTAAATCATTCTTCTGGTTTTCCACGTATTAGTGAGTTGAGCTACCATTTTTGTATCCATTCTGCAACCCCTTTCTTATCGTATTTCAGTCTTCAAGACTCCATTGTCAGCCACTTCATTATCTTCATTATAATCACTGTCAAGAGTGGAAAGCATGAAAGGCTTCAACTAATATCTTCCTAAACCAAACCCTTTTGTTTCATACATTGCTACTGATCTCACATACCATATCTAGACTCAAGCAGTGAAATATCAAGAGTGTTATTGCTGCAAAATTTTGAGTATCATAAAGTCTTACTGTGCATATCATCCAGACTGTTATGATGTTACTTCTGTCTTTTGATATGGCAATCAACAAACGTTTATATCCACATGTATAAGACACATGAATAAAAGATGAAAGACAAATACAACTACACAGATATAAAAAGATCTGATACATATAAGCATTTAGGTTATAAAATACTTTTGCCTGCATCATTCTGCCTAGTCCATCCAATCAAATCCAAAATCCAGTTGAAAGAGTGACTTCATCAATTTTCGCAAGACATATTTATCATCTGAACTAAATTAAAATAGGTCCCTTTTTTAATCTCAAGGTAATTTATGGCAATACTTCATGTTCCTAATCAAAAAGCACTCTCAAACTTCTGGGGGAGTCAAGACTTTTACATTGTGAAGGTAACACTGCTGTCACAAGCGAAGCTGCACAAGGACACTACAGTCAAGTAGGGTTCCCTTGTGCCTGCAGTCCCACCCTTTTCTTTTGGTTCACACTGTGCTGAGCAAGGAACCAAAGATGTTGCAGAGCATGACATACACAGGGATATCAGTATCAAAACCCTCACACAATTCAGGGCAAAACAGATATTGGAGAACGAGGAAGTGGGATGGAACAAGAGCTCTTGCAGCAAGCACGTGAACTGAGTTTATGGAACATCAGGCTTTCTAGCAGCATGACCTGCCCCTTCATTTCCAGTCTCTCCTAGTTTAGTAACTCCCAGTTTAGTAACTGGGAGTTACTAAATAGTCCACATTATTTACATTTAAATGTGCACCAA
Organism: Nothocercus julius; assembly: GCA_013398735.1. Lineage (NCBI taxonomy): Eukaryota > Metazoa > Chordata > Aves > Tinamiformes > Tinamidae > Nothocercus > Nothocercus julius. The sequence goes on along the minus strand of VZSV01000008.1, from coordinate 8,468,193 downwards.
GAGTAACAGGCCACAGCTTGCTATTGAGGTATCTCTATGCTTCAGGGATTAGGAAAAGCAGCAAAGAGGACCACATGTTAAAATCCCTACCAGAAGGAGCAAGAAAGTGAAGCACAGAAATTAAGTAAATTTGAGACTATAGTCTTAACCTTGTTATAAGATTGCTTTCTTGCAGGAGGGTGTTATATTGCAAAAGTTCCACAAAACCTATATTTAAAATGATGTTGTTCTTAATGAATATATTCCACAAGCCATATTCCAACAGTTAGCTCCTATGGCAGGTAGGATTAGAACAGCATGGGCACAATACACATATGTCGGGACAAAAACAAAACAAAAATAAAACAAAGCCACACAGATGAGGTTTAATCCTAAAACTATAAAGTTCTAAAAACAGCCCTATTTATGAACCACAGCAAGAAAAAAAAGCAATACTGTATGGCTGGGGGAAAAAACAAGCAAACAAGGAATAAAATTTGGAGATATCCACATTTAGACTCTTATGCCAGACACATCTTCCTTCAGACAGTTCTTGCATGATCTAAGTTGCCGAACAAAGATAAAGTGGCATGAAAACTCCTCCTACAGGCACTGCAACTGAAGTTCACCTTCACATTGATGACATTTTTTTGTCTTCTTTTCTCAAAGCCATATAAAGATAGTGTCATCTATTCTGATACTGCCAGTTCAAAACAGGGCTTGCTTGAGAATTGCAGAGAAAAGACCTGCCAGATAACACTGATACTGGTGAATCTTCACAGAAGCTCTTTGCATGAATAAAGATTTTTTTTTTTTTTTTTTTTTTTTTAAATGGAGAGTATTTTTAAACAATCAAGAGCAGGGAAAGCTTACTGAAAGAAAACAGAGACAAGAATAATCTCTTATATTTCTTAGATAAAAGGAAAGATTTTGGTAAGATTTTAAGTTTTCACTCTTTGGCTATCTACCATGAGAAACGAGAAGAAACCCTCGAAGTCCAATAGCTCTTGGCCTCTATCAATAGGCACAGTACTTAGGTGACCACTGCATTTGCCTGCTTGAAATGATAATTACTAAGTACTCTCATGCAAGGCATTATTCCTAATTAATCTGCAATATTTCTAGGTAAATGCTTTGTGATATTGGGGCTTCTGTATCTTCTACCATATCCTCTATTTCTCTTTCCTCCTACCCTTCCTAGCCCCTTGCTCTGTCTAGTCACAGTTTCTATGTGTTGAGGAAACCTAGAACACCTACAGCAGAAAAAGCATTGGTTCAGAGAAGCTACTAGCCATCCAACTTGTTCTTCAGAAGGAAAGAAAAGAAGTCAAAAGACTGAAAATAAAATAGCAGGTATAATAAGAAAAATAGAATAAAATACCAGTACCCAAATTCAATTGGTCAAGCCTTTCTAATCTGACAAAGTATTAAAATAAAATGATTTTTTTTCTAGCTACATAGGTAAAGATATGCATTTCTGTACATTTATAACATACCAGCTACAATGGGATATTGGTCTATAAGCAAAGTCCTCCCACAGTGACACAGTACAAATAATGATGGGAACAGGACTTTAAATAACAGGGATCAAGAAACATGCAATAGAATCACTTTGGCATTCTTGGGAAAATTTCTACGATATAAGCAATATTTCACTTCACCCAAATTAAAATAAAGTTTCTGGATGAACTCCATCTGTAGAAAGTTAGCTTTATCTATTTCAGGTCAGCAGACACTTATTTTCATAACCTATTAATGTATACTTTTAAACCTGAAGCCATTTTGTGTGCAAATATTATATAAAATACAATTCTTTGGTTCAGTGATTTTGATGTTTATTCTCTTGGTTGAGTAGCCATGATTTACATTCTACCCATTCTTTTCTTTTTATATATATTTACATACAGAAGAATAAGTACAACATTCCAAGATTGTTCCTAATCGTTAAGTCCAGCAACATTTAGGTATATTTGGCTTAGTTCTCCCACAAACATAGTTCAGAAAGAAATATTCCAGAGAGATGAAATATAGTTAGATTTATACTAATGAGCTACAAGATGTAATTTCTTCTTTAGGCTTAGTGCAGAAAAAAACACCATGCACCCATTTTTGATTTTTTTTTTTTTAATCTTTTACAGTAATTCCTTTTCCAGGGCATTGAAACAACTTTATAGACATAAAAGGACTGTTTACTAGTAAAAGCATTTTCTCTCTAGTTAAAGGCATTGTTAACAACATTACTTCTGTACCTGTGTAAGTATCCACTCCAGAAAATTTGCTTTCTCCCCAAAAGACTATTTCAGCTATCTTTTCTAACGCAGACTACCCACAATCATTTAAGCTACTTGCATTGGTGCAAAAGGAAAAAAAACTTCCTGATCCTAAAACAGAAAATTCACCAGTGAAGTTTGGGACATGCAGTACCTATCCATAATCTTTTAACCAACATATAACACAGATGTATTTCTTCCATAAATAATTCAGATGACTACTTCTAATAATATATTCTTTTCAACCAGATAAGGTTTATAATATATTTTAAATAAAGTACATTTCACTGATATTTTCATTCATTTTTGCAACAGTTCTAGCTCTAAATTTTATAACATGGCAATCTGTTTCAAGTAAAAATAAATTTATACCAATCTCTAATCTCAATCCACATTTGTCTCTAAATAACAGAATTCAGCTATTACATGTAAAAAATGCGTAAGGGAGCTCTACTTAGCATCCATTGTAGCAGTTTTAGCTGCCAGATACCTACCTACTTCCTAAGTGTCAGCCATAAGAAAAAGAACATAGAACTGGAAGAGTTCTATGTTTAAGCAAGTGATTAAATACATACACAATCCTACACTATTCATTAGCTTTAAGTATGCAAATTTTCCCAAATATATCTTTAAGCTTTTTACTAAATTCACAGCCTTGACCTTTATTTTCAAGAAATACCTGAAGAAAGTTTGGAAAATTTTATTGTAATCATGACTGTGTACATTTTCAGACTCAAGTGCCTAAAGTTAGTCATTAAATCCATAATTTAGCATCAAAATTAAGCTGTAGAATCTTCAGCTATTTAGGGTATGTTCAAACTGTGTATTTCAACCTCAGAGGAGCTTAAGCCTTAGTTAGGCTTACATTTAAAAGTCAAGTTTGGGCCCTTGCTCTCTGGCCCACTAGGTTTTGAAACTCGTTTGTGCCAAGAAAGCTCCAGACTTAGCGCATCATAGCAATTTAATGGGTAGTTACTAGTGTAAGGTAGAGGTCACTTCACAGAGCACTCAGGTTTGCAACTCCTTTCCACTTCTCCATTGCCACACACATTTCTGCCAGGACAATAGGGTATAAAAATAAAACACAAAAACAACCACACACACCCCCACACACTCACCAGTACTAATCTCCTCAACAAGTTGTCAAATAAGCACAAAGTGCACTAAGCACTCAGGCAATAAAAAAGTACAAATTCTCTAGCAAGTTTAATATCAAGTTACCAGTACTTAATAGAAAGGCAGCTATCTATGGCTATTCAAAAGAGAGAGAATTCAAACTTCCCTGATTGCTGTGACAGGTTAGCAGTAATAGCAGAAAGGGAGTTTTCAGTAATCATTAAAGAGACAAGTAATATAATGAATGCTAAAATCCCCCTCCCTCTTTTAGCAAACACAATAAAATTTGCTCCCTCCTCCTCCACTCCTGGCCATGTAAATACTGCCTCTGTAGCCTATTAACAGGCCAATTAGCTGGAGCAGCTCAAGCAGCAGGTGTGGCAAGCTCTGTAATTGTCTGGGGATGGCACTTATTAACAATAACCACAGAGGTTTGCCATTTCACAGTGCCACATAGCTCTAACTTCTCCAATCACTAAAGACCAGAACTAAGAATTCTGATCCAAATACAGATTTTACCACAGTCTTAGCAGTCTTACTATGCAAGTCTTGACCAGATTTGCAGAACAATCAGTGAAAAAAATAACCTCGTTGGACTTCAGACATTGCTAGGGCATAGCTCAGACCATCATCTTTCTTTCCACTGACTTTCTGAAGAACTCTCTCAGCTATTAGGTACCTAAACAGTAACATACCTAAAGCTAAGCGAGATTAATAAATCTCCACTTAGAGGACTGGCCCTAGTATACTTTAAACCAGATCACATTGCACAAAAACTTACACGCAGATGCTTAACTGTTACCTGCAGATAAGGACCTGATACAAAAGATGACAATCCTTATTACTCCATGTTTACAGCATTACCTGGCTCCATATTCTTACACCATGAGAAAGCCAGCAGCCCTTCCAGATACCACACAGGTGTTAATTATTTTTACATGGCTTAGTTGCAATATCTGCCTGGTTTACACTATATGCTGTGTGGTTTATCCAAAGACATACTGCCTGCAGTCATTAAATGAAATGCCACAACTACTAGTATCCTAACCTACAATATATGTGGAGAAGAAAACACGTTAAACTAAAGGGAAAAAAATATTCCAGGCTGTGAAGTGTAACAAAAAAGGCCCAGGATGACAGTTTCATTGGAAAATAGCAAACTGAGACATATTAAAATTGGTTTATTTTCTCCCTAATGAGGCAATGTATGTAAAGCCCAAAATACTCTATAATCAAAGCTACCAGGTACTGTAAGCTGTGGAGAAGAAAAAAGCAGCAAGTCTATAGCTGATAATTAACAACTTGCTTCACTGGTGGCTACCCAGGAAAAGGGAGGGTAGTTTTACTTCAGTTTCTGCTACTTTACTGTATGGGGCTACTATTAATACCCAGTCTGAGCCCAATCTCAGCAAACAAGTGCTACTTCATTTTTCCAACTGTTTCAAGTTGTAGTCATAAAGTAATGCTTTTTGCACACTAATGTCATGTATTTAGGTATATGAAATTAGAATGGCATGTATAATTGTAAAGAATCACCTGTTTCCCAACTCAGCTTCAAATCATGAAGAAAACAAATTTTTCCTTACAAGAGTCTGTTTTCCCAGGCCAGGTATAACTCATCCCAGTGCAAACAAATCCTTAATTACTTATCACACCTTAAATAACAAAAACCCAAATATTTAGAATCCAGCAACATGCTGAACAGGTTATATTGAAACCCATGAGAAAGGAATTCTAAGGTAAGGCTTTAGCTATTTTCTTCTAGTTCTCCCAAATACCAAGCAGAGGCCAATCCATCTTTTCCTGGCCACATAAGGAAAAAGAAAACACACACATAGGAAATAAGGCTGTAAAAACTATAGATTAAGAATGGCTTGTACAAGCAATTGCATTGCCTGCAGAAGCAAAAATAACCAGGATGCAGCATTTACTAAGATGGTTTTGCTGACAAAAATGACTTGCAGAGATGCTTTGCCTGAAACATTGTTTCCCACAGAACGACAATCCAACATAATCACTAAGACGCCATAACCAAACCATCACTTGGGTCAAGTCGACAATCAACGTTTGACTTTTTTCTCTCACAAGTAACATATGAGCATACAAATTTAACCAAGATCTGATGAATTGGATAAGAATTGCTACTCAAGTTTTCCTTGGCCTTTTTTATTCCCCAAACTCAAAGTATTTTCATATAAACAGAATTTTTTCTTCTTATAAATTCCTAACCCAAAATGAGTCATTTTTTCACACTGTGAGGGTATTTATGCTTTGCCTTAAGATACCCTACATTTAAACCAGATTTTCAAAACTGGCTGTGTGCAAAACAAAATACTACATATCCACTCGCCCACAGAATTTTTCTTAAATAAATTTGACAGACATCCTTATTTCTTCAGTCTTCAGGGCGTGTGGCAGACAAGCAGGTTTCATAGTTATTGAAAGAAAAACTCGAGGATGATTTTGCAAGCTTCATACTAAGGCGTGAATACAGTCACTTACAGTAAATATACCAAAATCTACATACACTAAATACAAACTTTCAAAACCCTTGATTATACTCCAAGATATTTGCATAACATCTACAGATGATATCCAGTCTGCTAACGATGAGAAACAATAAAATTAATTCTGAAGTGAATGCGTATTACGGAGTCCTAGCTATGTTAAATGAAGTAATGGCATATCTCTGCTTACAATTTGAAGACAATTAGCACAAGGTGTTCATTTGAAACTTACACAATTTTGAGCTTAGAAAAGCACAAACTATAAATAGAAATAAGCTGCATACTCAAAAGCCTACAAGCAGCTTTTAGGTTTTTTTAAAAAAAACAAGTATTTTTAGCATGCTCACACAGGCCTTTATGATAAGCTTTAATCGGTTTAATTACAGAAATACATATTACTTATAAGATATAGTAAATGTTTTGAATCTGGCCAAATACTTCAACTATCATCTCTCAAACTGTAAAATTTCTTAAGAATGGTGACTATTAACCTAGTGTGTTTTGACCAAATGATACCACAGTTGAAAATGTTCTAATCATGGATTTTTAGATATCGTCCTATTCTGAACCTCATCTAAAAAGAAACAGTATCTTGTGGATCTCATTCTCTTCTCATTTGCACCTTCATAAACCAGGCTTCCTTGCGTTTAAATCCTGATTCATGCACATATCATTTAGAACAAGTGTGTAGCTCCCAGAGCTTAATAATTCCATCTGCTTCGCCTGAGACCTCTTGAAGTGCAGACGAATTGCAGTGAATAACACTGTCTTTCTGAAAAAAATATTCCTCGTATGCAACATATGTGGGATCTATGCACTTGGAGCAACATATGGAAGACAATGTTTAAAAGGACATATGTCCTGTATTAGAAGTATGCATGTGATTGAGAAACCAAAGGGACTGAAGAAAAGATTCACACACCATTGGATTACAACCTGTCTGCAATCAAAAATCCACAGTGCAAAGTTTAGGATCCAGACACAGCTAAACACAAGATTCTCTATCAACTTATTCCTCTAAAGGCTCCATCCAAAGTTCATTTATTTCGGTGGTGCCATCTGTACAACAAAACATGGCTGGAATACTATGAAAGAAATCCACCCGGTCACTACATTCCCTTTCTACACAAGATGCAAAGCACGGGCTGGTATCAGTGTCCCCTGCTTGGTATCAGGCTGCACAAAGAACTGGGCAGGATTCCAGGGAGCCAAATCTCATCCCTACCCTTGGCTGGGTGCTCATACTGCCTGAACCGCATCTAGCGCTTCAGTCTTCATGGGGACAAATGCTCTACATATCCTACAGTCCATTATGGGTAAATATCACATTTCTACAGCTACCCATGTGATCTTCACTTCAAAACTTTTTTTTCCCTGCTATAGATTAATTTAGCTTTACAATCTCATCCTATTTCACATGACATGATCTGTAACAATGTTACATTGTTTAGGATTTTTTTAAAGTGTCTTTAACTTTTTTCCATAAGCATACAATTTTGAAGTTATCACATAAGCAATGCGTTTGACTGTACAATCTATGGCAATATAGACAGAATTCTCTAAAAAATTAACTAGAATATTAGCTATTTCTCCTTATTTTATGTTTGATAAAAAAACTTCAGTCATTTTTTTCCCCTGGATTTTCTATACAATGTGATGAGCAAGTTTTACCTATAAGCAGCTTCTAAAGAAAACTAATAGAAGTTTTGCCAAAGACATAGCCTGATGTTATAAACTCATATCCTTCACAAGCAGTAGGAAAAAAGCTGAACAACACTGAAAACTTAAAGAAAACACATCCCCAACAATTATAAATCTAAGTGTGAAATTATTATAATCATAAAGAAGCTCTCTTACAAAACATTAATGATTTCATCCGACACATCCATTTTTCAAAGATTTCTATATTAGAAACCAACCTCAGGGATAAAAGCAAAAGCTTTCAACATCTGAAATACAGCAGCTGGCTGCAAGTAACTATTCTAACTGTTTGGTCTATATTTTTCACCAAAAACTACACATATAATATTCTTAAAGCTCACATAAACTGCAAATGCCATTCATTCAGCTTTGTATTATTTTGTTTACATAGCTTTTTTTTTTGAAAAACAGAAAGATTGTGCAAAGTAGGAAAAAGTTGAAACAGTTGCAGAAATAATTGCTGAACATAAATGATGTTATAAAATCCTACTTGTTTCAGTACTTTTCTTTGCAATGCACAGTCACTACCATGTGGCAGTCTCAAAAATGTATTATTCAAAAAACTAGCTTTTAGCCACTGTTCAAGCTCCAAGGATGCTTTCTTCCAGATGGCCTAATGATAATGGCTTTTCACAGATCAGACACAAAAGTTGGTTGTTTTGTTCTCACTTCAGTGAAGGAAAATGCCAGAACTGCCAGAGTCAAGTTAACCTCAAAGAAAACAGATGTAAAGCACGTTGAATCAGGGGACTTGTCTGAACACTGACTTCTGTAAAATGCTATATTCACCGCCGGGACTACTAAAGCTCATCCTGAGGTGTCGCGTACCTACCTGTTGCTGAAGTCAAGAGCTTTTAGGTTGAAGGCCAACTAGATGTGCGTGCGCACACACACTCGGATTAGTGGAAGCATCATTTCTGCTAATTGGGAACTAACCATAAGATCAGCGTCTTTCCAGAGGCCAAGCACACACTCCATGAAGGGCAGTAACAACAGCAGCAGCGTTCTGAGACTTGCAACGGTTCCCCGTTTCCAAGACCAGCTCGGAAGACCTCACGCTATGAGGGTGTTTGCCATTAAAACACCAGCCACAGATGGTAGCTGGGGGAGTTCACGCTGACCAAAGGCGAGCGCTCAAGGGAGGGAGCACTAGAATAGCAGCTTCCAGTCCAGGGAATTTCTGTTATCACACACATCCCAGATCACACCTCTGAAATTCCCCAAGCAGTGAAATCACATTAAAAGGTTTGGGAAAAATATTTCTCTAATGCAATACACGTAGAGACAACAAAATACAGACACGATCTGGGCTACTCCAAATTTAGTCAATGAGTTTCTGTGCTCAGTCTAAAGCATCACACTCAAAATGTAGACCCTTTATAATAACACAGGGGGTATTACATACTTTGATGGATATTTGTACATACACATTTGTATCTATTTAAAAAAAAAATGAGGAAACTGAAAACTCATTTTCTAAGCAAAATAGAGAAGATTTTCTATTCCCAGAAGGCTTAACAAAAAATCTCTTCAGTTCAACATTCTCATATTCAAAAAAAAAATCATTTTGATTCTCATTCCATCAAACCACTACACTTACCATAAATAAAAGCATAATTAATCTTACCTGCCTTAAAACACAGTTATAGCTTAATAAGTCAGAGATACCAAAAATATGAAGTGCCACGTAGAAGGTTTAACAAATACTAAGAATAAAATACAACTATTAGGTGCACCCAACTAGCAAAATAAAAAAAATGTTTAGTCTTTTCTGGAACGTTGTCAGTACAGTATTGCATGAGAATCATTCCCTCTCCTTCACACAATTTTAAAAAAGTCTAACTTTTAAAAATAATGATTCTCTTCCCTATCAAATCTGCAGTTCTGTACACAAGCAATTGTGAAAACCTGATGAAAACAATCCCATCACTTGCTTTTTACAGTTACAGCATTAGGCACACTCCAAATGCCTGGTACTAAGCCTGGTCACACAGGAAGAACAAAAGTAGAATTCTGTTTCTTACAGAAAAAACCTTTTTCCCCCCCAAACAGTTTCTCGCAATTTGAGACAAAAACCCAGTGTGTATAAGCAGATTCTGAATATCTGTGATGAGTATCTGTGATGTATCAGTGTTTTTAACACCAAATGGTTAGAAAACAAATATCAGTGGTTAAATTCTTTTATAATATATGAAACAGCAAAGGAATTGTTAGGAAAATGAAGAAAGTATTTAAAAAAATACTGAAAAAGATTGTTTTTAAACAAAAGCAAAAATCAATTCAAAAGTACTTTGACCAAAGAAGTCCCTCCAAAACCGGAGTGCTCTAAAACAGCCAGTTTTAGAGAGCACAGCCTCTGTCAGCAGTAGCTCTTTCCCGAAGACAAAGCAGAAGCCTCTGTCTGAAGTTCAGTTCACCCTCGCAGCGCATCACAACTTGTCTGGTTTTGCTCTCTCTCCTCTCAGAAATGTTACTTTAACTTCTCATCATAAAAAGAAATGATTCCAATGTTTATACTATGAGCTACATTTATCTTTAAGAGCAAGATGTTGAGTTTAGTTCTAATGATGAAAAAAGCCTTTAAAAAGGATAAGTCATCACAACTCATTATGTACTATAAAGGCCACAATTTAAAGATTCTGTAATTCCAATGATGATCATTTTAAGGTAGATTTATAGCAGAAAATAGTTAGATCCTTTGACTTTGGTTATAATTTTCCATTTTGTAATTTAATACTCCTTTAGTTTATATTTGCACATTAAAAATATAGCATCTAAAAGTCCATCATTAAATACTTTTAATAAGTGCAATAAATAAGTTTTACAGCAGGCATAAATCTAAAAACAAAACACAGCTTAAATTGTTAATCTTACACTTTTTCTCATTAATTGCAATACATAAACATATGTTTTATACAAAGATATTTGCTACAAAATAAGTATAATAAATACAGTTTACCACATGTATTAATCTTAATAGTTACAAGCTGTTAATCTTATATATTAGGTAATAATTTGCAATAAATAATTGTTTATTATCTTGATGTTTGCTTGTCTTGGGTTTTAGCAATATGCAATAAAGAAATGCAATTTTGAATAATTTGATTGTAAGACTGCTGGGAAAATACTGTAAGTTATAATTAGCTGAGGGAGGATTTTGTTCACTAGACGAACTATAGAGATATAGTTCAATAACAAAACAATGCATTATTGCTACTATAAATAATTTAAGAAGTTAACTTCAGTTTCAAGCAATAAGAGATTTTTAAAACTTAAATGCAAATAAAATTAGTAAAATATATTTCACATTCTTTAGTTCCTTTATCCTTCTAAGCTCAAACATACACAAAAACAAAAGATTTTAGCATTTTATACAGCTAAACACATGATTACAATCCACATATACATGCATACCTCTCTCCTACTTACAGCATTTACGTGTTTGGAAATATGTCAAATATTTACTTTAGCATCAAACTATCTTCTGTCTAGTTCTAGCATAATGTGTTATATTTATTAATCTTAATAGAAGTTGTTTGCCTTGTACATAAAAAGTAATAATTTGTCACAAATAATTGTTCATTATCTTGATATTTTCTCCTCTTGAATTCTGGCAATAGGCAATAAAGAAATACAATTTTGAATAATTTGATTGTAAGACTGCTGGAAAGGGTGGTAAATTCTTAATTAGGTAAAGGAGGGTTCCATTCACCTCAGAGGCAGGCTGTGGCTTACCTCTAAGAACTTGAAAAGTGAGCTTTTAAACAAATAAAAGTTACCTTACTTTTCAAGTAGCCAACAATTTCACTTGAAGCATAAGTATCACATAACAAAAAAACAAAAAAAACAGCCAGAAATAAAAAACACAAGTAATGAAACCACAGAGAGCTTTGGTTGAAGGAACCAGGACTGACCTTAGATAGCATCTATCTAGGTAGTATTTCACCATAATTTTTTTTTTTTAATGCAATGCAATTTTTTAATACAATTTTCTCTGTTTTTAACAAACAAAAATTAATTCTGTGACTGAAATGAAATGAATTTCTGAAATGAAGTAGCAAACAATTTGAAGTATGGCAAACTGCATGAAAGTGTGGGCACATCTGATTTTGACTCATAAATCCTAATACTGATAAATACAGAAGTTGGCCTACTGAAAAGGCACCAAAAGCCAAGGCAGAGCTCTTTACTAACTCTGCTGCCCATCAGCAAACTCGGCAGAGCTGCAACACCCTTTAAGCACCATCATGCTAAGGCAGAGTATTGTCTGCAGTTTGTGCTCTACACGTAGCATTCAAACAGCAGGTATTCCTAACAAATACACAGAGCAAAGGCCTCTTTCTAAAGGGGAAAGTTGGATATGAAATCAGAATTTACAGAGCATAATCTTAAAATAATTTTGGAATTTCATTCAACTCTGATTTCAATGCAGTTTCACTCTATTGCCCTATTTGATTTCCCTGTAATCAGGTTTTGCTCCCGATCTGCAAGTCACACATGTTAGATTACATCGCAAATGCATGCATTACAATCAAAAAATAAAATACATCAAGAGATCACAGTATTTCATATTTTGCTTAACAGTGTTATTAAATGTATACGAATGATATCTCTGAAAATATGTAGCAGCACTTAGAGATATATGCATTTATGAATGTGATGATGACATGCAAATTTCAGAGAATATACTATATTCCTGTCAGTTTTGTACTACCATATAAACATATGACTAAGTTCTCAGGTGGGGTTTAAACCAAAAGCATCACTATACTCAGGTTATAGACAAGAAGACTCTCAATATATAATCCATTTGAATTTGCTGACATAAAGGAGCACAAAAAAATTCTCAACAATCACAATCTTAAGTATACATGTGAATACATATACTTTATCTGTGAAGCTGAAAAATATTTACATTTCCAAAAAAATTTCCACACTGTAATGCAGTTTAACAGCTGCCACTGTTAGGATAGTGTAAAGCAGTGGTGAAAGAAGAATATATTTTCAAGTAGATTTGCACAAGTGTACTGTTATGTACAAATTAAAAAGCCAAGTAATGCAAAACTGAAAAATAATGTTCAAAAAATTATTCTTAAATATTACAGAAGTTGAAATACATGAAAACCAAATCATACTGAAGAGAAAAAGAACAAACAAAAACAAATCCACACACCTCAAACTATAACCCAACTCCCACTTGCTTTATTTATATGAATAATCCCATGGAGTTTAATAGGACTATTTGAATATGTAAAGCATAGGAGGGAACAGGATGAACATGGTGTCAGGGCTGTGATAGGGAGGACTTCAATGTCCCTTCACATAATATCCGAGGGATTTCCATTTGGATCTCAAACTGAAATAAGACTAGTTCAGGTACTTAAATGACTTTGCATTCAGCAAACAACAGGAGAAATCAGAATCTTCAGTTTACAAAAAAATAAAAGGAAAGTATGTTTAATTTTTGGGGGGTGGGGGGTATCAGATGAAAGGCATTTGTTAAACAAAGAGCTACAGAAGTCTGCTATTCAAATGAAACCCAGGACTACAAAACACAGCCAGACAAGCATTATTAGAGGTTTCACAGCAGATGGAAAAGCTACTTTGTTGTAGCCTAAAGATGTAAAATGCAATACCAGTCCCTAAGTGGCACTGGTACAACTGTGGAAATCGTACAGCCAGATGAAGCACATAAATTTCCCATATGAACAATTGTTTTCATTTTCCTCCCATGCCACTAGATATTATAAGTGGAAAGTAAAACACAAGTAAATATGTTCATTCCACTGTTGTGATCGGTGATAAATGAAAGGCTATTGAGCCCGACGAAGGTCACGGCGGCCGGGCAGCGCGCGGAGCTGCGCGTGCCTCCACTCCCACCAGCCGGCCACGCGCGGCATCGCCCGCGCGCCGGCCACCGCCGCGGCGCCGCCCGAGCACAAAGGGGAAAAACAGGCCCTTTTCACAGCCCGGCAGCAGCCACCGAGCCCGAGAACACACGGACTTTGAAGCTCCCTATTAGACAAGAAAAATACCCCCAAAAAAGGTGGCAACCAGTTCAGGGTGATATTCGTAGAAACAAGGTACAAACTAACACTATCCATAATACACATATCCTTCTTAAAAAAAATAAAGTGAGAAGGACGGATTCAAAATTACAAGGTGCTGATACAGATCCAATTGCCCTAGAAGTTCCCTCTCTTTCCTTACCTACTGTTACTCCCAAAATTGGCCATGTGGCAGCAAGAGGAGGCAGCTGATATCGAAAGCCAAACTCCACTACCCTCCGTGAGCCTGAACGTGCAGCAGAACAAGGTAAAATTACTATGAGTAAATTAGTTATTAACTCTGTATCATTGTATTGTAATATTCAAAAAGCATAACAGAAGAGCCTTGACAAGTTATTTTAGCCAGATTTCACTCATTCTCAGATTTTCTTTCATGTGGCTATTTCTAATCATGCATCAACATCATTAACCATAACAAAGGAAGGGTGTAAAAATTCACAATAAGCAGAATTAGTTAAATTCCTTATGCTCTGGACACTTAATTTCATATTTTGAATCTTGTGAATACCACTATTCATTTTACAGTAAGAATTTTCACAACTGAAACCCCATGAATAGGATCTATTTTTAAATGCTATCTATTATAATCACAATAAAAAAGGGGGGAAAGGCTGCAATACATTGCAAAGCACATGGGGGTGAAAGGAGAGGAAACTGTAGAAATCTGAACAGGTATATTAGAATGCCTCAATGCCTTTCCCATTATCCATCCCTCTATTTGCTTGCTTGATAAAATATCTTAAAAGATATATTTGCAAAACAGGCAGAACTTTCTACTTAACATGATAACAGGAGGAGGACTGAGACATTCCTAAAGCATCTAAGATGTAAGATATACAAGATACTATAGCTAGAACTCTCAAAAGTGCCTGAGAACAGAACATGCTAAATCACTGAAATGCTTTAGTATTTTTCAATCACTTCTGTCACACAACATGCAACACTTCTGCTCCACCTTTATACCCCAGACTCAACACCTGCCCTACACTGGGATCTCTATTACAAGGTGGGTGTGTGCACAGTCTTTTTGCTTAATTTATAGCAAAGAGCACAAGGGGAAAAAAAAGTAGAGCAGTAATGCAGGAAGCTTCTGTTACCTGCATGTTTCCTATGTACCTGCCAAGGAGAGGAAACACTGAAAATATCAACTTTTACTCACTCACCGTAGACCCCAGAGGCAGCAGTGGGGTGGGAGGAGAGGGAGCAGAAGCAGCTCAGCAGCTTTTGCAGCTCAGCTGCAGCCAAGGGGCCACACAAAGCTACAGCCTCGGAGACATGAGCCCTTGGCCAGACCCTGCAGACAGCAGGGCCTCTACAGATTCCCAAAAAGGGGATCCCACATAGCCAAGCATCTCTCCACCCCTGTCAAGTGCCTCATTGCCTTTTGTGCCTTTGACAACTTAAGGTGTGTATCCTCAACTTAACAGGACCTGGATGTCCAATGCCCATTTCCGTTCCTGGCAATAGCCCACATGCAGTTCCTTGGGGACAACAGATGAACCCACTCACGTTCACATCCCAGTTACCAAGACATCTTGCAACGAAGTAACTGCTTGTCAGTCAACAGCAGCAAGGTCTAAATCCACAAACAGAAATGGTGAAGATGATGCTAGATATTTACAGGAACATGAACAACTACCAGAACATAGCCAGATACCACCACTACCATGACATCGTATTTTATGCAAACACACCTATTTTGGGGAACTTATTGCACCATATCCTGCCACCTATCACAGTTTGATAAAGGTGCAGCAATGAGACCATGCAATGTATTTCTCAAATATGTTTTCAGTTTTCCAATGGAGGTTACAGGATCCTATGGTTCAAACCACCATTTCCCCTATAGCTATAGCCTAAACCACAGTGCACAGGCCAGCTGTGAATCTTAGCTGATGGTTTCATTTTATTCCACTTGAATACCATGCACTGTACTGCATATTCCTGGTCCCCAGCATCCTTTTTGAAATCAGCTTCACTATCTCATTTTGTCCTCCTGCTGACCTCCCCCCTTCACAGCTTCCACCTTCCCTCCTCTTCACCCACCACTTCTTCCCTCTGCCTGATGCCGTCTCCTTGTCTTCCACCTTTTGTTCTCCAAGTCCTGCTGCTACCTCACGGCTCCCCAGCTGCCCGACTCGGCAGTGCAGCACGGGGCTCGGCTGGTAAGCTGCCACCTTATTTACTCAGGCTCTGTGCCATGCCTCAGTTCCAGTGCTGTATGTCTGGTAGCTGGGCCCCGCTACACAGAGTTTTCACTTTCTCACATGAAGCGCAGAAACAAACATTCTAAGACTGAAAACTGAGAGGGAGCTTTAAGACATTTATTCTTTCCACAGACAGAATTTGAGTACCAGACTATCCGTAATGCTGCAAAACATCTGAGGATAGGCACGTAGGTCCTGGCTCACAGAATCACAGGTATCAATGCTTTGTATCAAGCCTACGTTCCAGATGTCTCATCTTCGTGTAATTTGGATTGCAAATTCATGAACAGACACTGTAATTGCACAGGCATTACCTGCATGATTTCTACACGCAGCAAACATCAGACTTCCACTGCCCAGCAAAACCTTCAGGGAAGTCTCTAGATGCACAAAATTGCTTTCAAAGAAGGAGAAAATACAGTACTTTGAGAAGCATTATGTGGACACACAAGAAAATATTTTTTCAAGACCACATGATACCAAATAGAAGCAATGAATAAATTGACATTGCTATTTAAGCAACAGAATAAAAATCCATTTGTATTGGCAAACATGGCATTGTTTATATATTTTATGTAACTTACTTTACCAACATAATTTACACTTCATTAATACTTCTTTAGTAACACTTATTTTGATAATGTAAAAATAAAATCACCACTACTATCTGCCAAAAAGAAACACTATATACAAGGCTAATATGATACAATGGAAAACTGCTAAACAATAAGATGGATCTCTAAGAAAATTTGATATAGATTTCCTGTAGTTTCCCTGCACTATTTTCAACTCTTCTCACAAGGGATACAGCAAAATGGCAATGAAAAGTGAATTTCCTGCTGTTACAGCTACTTTGGATGCTCATGCTTCTGTTCCTGTGCAGCCAGCTTGGATCAATTTCAAGAAAATAGCCTTTATCTACACTTTTGCACAGAAAACACGTTTCTGTTTTGAGGGATGCAGTATTTGTCCATGGTCAGGACTTTAATCTGTAGTATTAAAACAGTATTGTAACTTGCATATAATTAAAGTGCAGCATGCTATCAAAAAAAAGATTTACCATGCTATTGAAGCAAAATTTTAGTTTCACAGTTCCAAATAAAGTAGGGAAGAATATCTAATTCAAAATTGATTTCACTTGAGTTGTAGGCTTTAATACACACCTAGCAATTTTACCTGCTGATTAGAATCAAAACGTTAACTGAAAATTAGTATTTCCACAATAACAAGTAGGAGAGGCTTACATTAGCATTTGTAGATCATCCATGTGTTCCAAGATGATCAGTATGAAAGGCACTGTAGCCCATAATCCTAATCCAGTTACCAGGTGTGACAGTATTTATTCATTAGCATTACACTGAAGCTTATGGCCTACCCTTGTCACAGGAAAAGACTGGAAAAAATGGCCTGTTATTGGTTATAAACACTCAAGCAAGTTACTGCACAACAAGAAAGGGTGCAAATTTACTTATTACTCTTTCATTGACAAGTTATTATTAACTGATGGGCTGTAAAATCACAGCATCAGAGGACAAGGACACATGTACACCTTCACATCCCAGTTTATCTCATCACAGCTTGTTTTTGACTATCCTTAAAAATCAGAGGCTTCAATAGTCTGCAAGATCAGACTCTTACTGAAGCTGAAAGAGCATCAAGCACAACGAAGTCTAAATAATCCATCTAGCTTTCATTTTTGTTCAGAGCTGAAACACAGGTATTACTCCATTTTAATACTACTAACTTGTTGGCTAAGCAAAGAAAAGCATTTTATTGAACTGTACACTCCAACTAGACCTATGTATTCCATAATTAAACATATCAAAACATTCCTGACAGTTATAAGCATAAGGAAACAAGTTCTGAAAGAATCATAGCACCTGAATTTGAGCACAGACCTTATAAGTAAGTCTGACAGACTTAAGTGTTTATAAATGGCTAAATCCTGCTTTTTTTTTTTCCCCACTCTCTAATTTCAGTGCAGATATAGATCTAAGGTGAATATAATACAGTGAGATACTGCAACAAATAGACTAATTCCTAAAACAATAAACCAGCATTCCTTTATCCACTGTACCTGAACAAAGATACTAGCCAAGAGCATTGCTTCCAATCTGAATGCCAGCCTGCGGGAATAGCAAGTAGCAAACACCAGTACACTGTTATAAGCATGCTCTATGTTGGACAACATAGTACTAGGAGTAGACACAGCAAAAGAGCAAACTTCTTTAGTTTGTTTCATACGGTTTCACAGCTTACAGATATTTATAAGAAAAAACAGTAAAAATGAATTACTTTGATTATCGTTAAAACTTACATGTGTCTCCTCATAGAGAGTTCAAACACGAAGTATAGTAGTTATAGTTTCCTTTCTATACACTCCATAAATCTGTTTCTTCAATATACAATTCAAAAAAAACCCAAATTGCTATTGCTATCATGATAAACATTGGAAAGTTCTGCTTGACCTTTTATTAACATTTTTCTATACCAATATGGTTCTTTTGCTACAAGCACCCTAAGGAATTATGAAAAATACTTTTTTCTGTAGTTTAGCCCATGTGCACTTAATAGGCTCACAAATATAATACCATTATAAAAAAGAAAAACTGCCAACACTGCTAAAAAAATTGTCATAACACTAAATTATTATATAAATATAAAAGGAGTATGTCTGTAAAATATTCACTCAATGAACATCCCAAGGTGATGATTTTGCTATGTTGTTTTTATTCCTGGGAGATCCATAACACATTTGGATATGCCACATGTCACCACATGAATCAGGCAGTTAATGCATGTGCTTTTTAGAAGCCGAGATATCTTCCCAATAGAATGTGCTATAAAAAAAACGTTGAGATTCTGCTGCTTTGTCTGATAGGCATAATTTAATGTCTTGCTTATAATGCTGCATCTTAAGGAAAAATGTGCATTGTCCTGTGTAGTTATTTACAATATATTACTAAATCTATGCAAATATATTTCCCTGAGCTTGGTACTATATAACAAAGGTCAACAATGTTTGAAATATTTTGAAACATATTCCCAATATATTTCATATATACTAGTAATGTCCAATATAGGTACATATATCTTAATGTATTTTCAAATTTTTATATTCATTTTATCTAACTGTAGATTACTACAAAACACATGTGCAGGTTTTTAAGACTATAGAAATTGGCCTATCTAGCTACAGCTTTTCATTAAGAATGTTAATTACACATTTGTTATTAGTGCATCAGTTACTACACAGTATGTTAGCACTGTTTAACAAAATCATCATTTTTAAATATTATTCAAAGATAGGCATTTAAGAAATTTTAAGAAAAAGGGCTTGAGATTCTTTCTTAACATGATTTATTCTGTAATTTCTACCACTTGCTCTGGTTTTACTAACATTTGAACACAAAATCCCCAAATACTACTTTTCTGGCTTATTTGGGGCGAAGTATTTCTTCATCTTTTCTAGTCATCTATTTATATAACTGCTTGTCATTTGTACCTCGGTGTCCACATAATGCTTATGAGAAAGTATTTTTCTGCAAATTAAAATTGATTAGCAAGTTGTGAAAACCTGCACATCTTTGAAAACATGAAGAACAGTTTTAGAGGGAGTATAATAAAGAAAATGCAGACTAGAGATAGCATACATTCTTTGCAAAAACTTAGATGCCGATTTCACATTTAGGACTTACAAGTCAATATATAAAATATTCCTGTATACCTGCCTTCAATCACGTTACCATTTTAGAGAAACACTGAGCAGATTTTAAAATTCCTCAGCAGTGTTACAGAAAAACAGATCTGAAAGAACTACAGTTTTGAACACCAGAACTGGCTTTTGTCTAATCTAACATCCTTTGCAGGATGCACCAGAGCATTTCACTAAGTACTCTGAGATCAAATCTAACAGGTAGTTGGATAAAAACTGAGTTAAAACTATCCCATATTACTGTGGGGTGCAAAGCACAGACTTTCTTCCCCCAGTCTCTCCTTTGCAAAAAAAACCCTCCTGCCAGCCATTCATCCAGGAGAGGCAGGGTGACATGCTGTGAAGTGCACTGTTGAGCACAAAACATTACCCCAGGTCAGCATTTACTATCAAGTTTAACATGTACAAGCTGCCTTACATACTGGTTATGCCTCCTGACTTGCAGGTCATCTCTCTTGCAGCATTAGAACAGAAAATGTGCTTTACTCCACAAGTATAAAAGCTAAGATTTAGCAGACTATGGCTACATTTAAACAGGTGGGGGGGATTGAAAAACATTTTCAATCTATTAGAATAGATGCACCTCACAGTCACATCCCAATTCCAGCCCTGAAAAACAGTCCAGATGAAGGCCAGGATGTAAGGAAAGTGTCACAGCATACACTTACAGGTCTGTTTAGATGCAGTATTACTGACTAGCATTTACAATCTCCCAAGTGCAAATGCTGCCTGTAGATGATACTGTTCATCCCTACTGCCAGGCTATCCGCTGGCACTTGGGCAGCAAGGATTATCTGTCTCTTATCAATCACTGAAACTCTAAACCTCAAGCCACTAGGTCAGACCCATGGTTAATTCGACCTTGTACCCCAACTCGAACAGTGGGCAGAAGCAGAAGGCAGTAAAAGAACAGGGGCCAGCAGGAGATTCCCCCCAACATTCTCCCTATTTAAAACCACTATCAAGTGAGATTCCCTATATTTTTCATCTACACTTCTATCTGGAGTCATCTACTGCCACTCTGTTTCCTTTCAAGGTACTGCTTTTCATCTTACTAAAGATTTTACATACGCAGTGTCATTCCTCTGATAATGTTTACTTCCTCTTTGTACAGTGTCAGTTATTAGATTCAATGTTTTAATTTCTAACATGTTTTGGTCATCTTCCACAAGAACTACTGTTCCCAGTTCATGTAAAATCTTCCTCATCTTAAACACTCCTTTCACAGTCCTAGTAAGAAGCTGTGATAAAGTATACTGACAGAAGGAATCTCTCAAAACCTAGTACACACTACTACTTCAAGAAAATCAAGACTACAGAGACAGCAATTAAGATGCAAATAATGCCTACCATTGGCAGACATTTATTATGATACTGCTTCTGGGGAAGGAAGGAAAAGAGGAAAAAAATAGAAACATACACACTTTGAACTGCAATCATGATATTTACCTAGAATTAATCTATCTCCCCATTAATAAGATCCGTAAACAATAATGGAAATAAGCTTCATAATGTTATCAGTTGTGTACATCAACATCACCACAAAAATCTCACAAGGCTCCTCTTAAAGGCCAGTACTTTACTGGAGGTCAGCAAACAAGCTCTGCAAACCACATAACCATCTTGCCATCTCTTCCCATTCTTCAGCTAATTCTAATACAGCTTGGTAATTTTTTTTTTTTTTTTTTTTTTTAAATCATTACACTTCACTCATCTCTCTCCATAAATACATGCATAAGACATGGAAGAAAAACTGGTGGTGTTTGATACATTAAGCTGAGCTTTCAGAAAAGGTTTCAGAAGAATTCCACAAAGCAGCTTCCAGTTTCTTTTTGGGACAACAGCCTCCTTTCTGCTTTAATCCACCATTTTGATGTTTTTCACCTCTCTTCTCGTTTTAAAACAAAAAGGAGGCACAAAATTTGCAAAGATTCCAGAGGTCCTATTAAATAAATCATTAAATAAACTATCAAAGTTTTTGTAGGGAGCTTAAACCTGTATCACCGTAAGCAAAAGCGAGATAAGCGAGATTGTCATTAGATAAGTATCATTTTTAGACTTAACATAAAATTCATATTTGGCAGGTTTATTCTTATAACAAATTAGTGAACAGTTAATCATGTAAATTTGTCAGTGAAGGTATAGTGACCAGAATCTATTGGTATATTTAAGTTGTAAGTCATTTTAATATCATACTTCAATAGTAAACTAATTTAGCCAACTAATCTTGTTTATTTCCTAAATATTGTTAGTCTCTATCAGTCAGATGAGCTTCCAGACACTTACATAACAAGCATTAAAAAGATACATTTAGCAGCTACAATTGTTAACATAACAAAGGCTATAGAATCCAGAGGTTATTGCATTCTCCCAAAAGTGCTTAAATAATAGCCTAAAATCTGAAGAATTACTTTAATACTTCAATAAAAATAACCCAATTCAAAACATTTTCAAGGAAACAGAGCTCCTTGCTCTAGGCTACCGAATAATGGCTGAAAGAAAGTATATAGCTTGTCACTTCTGATTAGAGAACTGTGCCTCTGTGCTTTGAATGAGAGGCATGTCTGGTAATAGGAAGTGCAGATATTAAATTTAATAAAATAATGTGGAATACAATATATATGAAACTTGACCAAGTATAGCACAAAATGTAACATACATTATCCTGCTCAGTCAACTACTGTGGCCTAGCATCTAATGATAGGCTTAATTTCTGTTTTCCAAGGAGAGTACTACAAAAATGTAATTTTCAGATTATACAAATATTTTATCAGTCTATACAGAAAAGTAACCAAAATTGCTTTACATGAATACATAACAACAGCAAGAAATTGCTAGACTACAAATTGTTTAGCCTTCAAGTCCTCAAAACACCACCTTCCTGGTCATGTTAATAATTAGTTACAAAGACTGCTATAAAGACTGATGCTAATCAGCACAGCATCATATTACCTACAGCATCTCTCTTCAGTTTTAGTTTTTTTTTGTTGTTGTTTTTTGTTTTTAAAAGCACAATCAGGATGCAACATTTACATATTACATATGAGGAAGAAAGTGCCTTATCTCTGTGTCTCAATATGGCATTCCACACAAATAATGACAGCTTTGTCATTGAATACATTAACACTCAGCATGTATTTTTGCAATTAACCAACAAGCTATATACAGTACTTTCTACTCCCTAACACAGGACTATATGCTACCTGCAATATGACACATAAGGGATTTTAAAACAATTCCAAAGGCTAATCCCAGTAAACTCAGAATTAAAGTTCTTGTTTCCATATTTCACTTTCAAAATATTTAGAACTTTGACAGATATGACATTATGTTTTCATTAAAACAGCTGATTTCAAAATGCTGCACTGTGCAAAAACACCATAAACAGTTTATGATGAACTGCCACGCTCTTAATTAAAACAATAAATCCAGCACACAGTATTTGTGCAGCCTCTGGTTTGACCTTTGCCTCTTGCTATCCACTACCAAAGCTGCTGCCTCATTCTGTGCACCAGATGTAGAAGGTTTTAAACCATGATCTGAAAGGCAGTAAAGATAAAATAAGAGAAAATGTGCCATTACTCTTTGCAGTTATGATTAATTCAGTTCATATTTTACAATCTGGTTATGGAGTAAAACTGCAGACTTTACATCAAGTATTTGCCATTCAATATACCAAATGTATAAAAATGCCTGATATTTTAGAAAATGGCACACATCTAATTCACAATCATCACATGAAGGGCAGAAGTAGGAATAATAAAAAAAGGGGGGGTAGTAATTAGCTATCCATCTAAAATAACGAAGCTATCTCAACCATTTGATGGTCAGCCTTGGCACTAAATGAAACCGTTAACAACAAAACAAACTAATGCTTCCCCTTATCCTATCACTTGATTTTACATTAAGGCATCCTTTAAATCTATCATGTCTGCTCTATGAGCAGGAACCACAGGTCATTAATTATCACGTGCTGTAATGGCAGCAGATCTGTTGAGCATTCCTGGAAGCAAAGTTGAACACAGAACCAACTCAGAGATCCAGGAAATGAGCAAAGATCATGGAGAAGCAGCTGGTCTACGTAGAAAGCTCACAGAAAAGATGAACTGAAAAGCCTTCATTCCACAAATGCCTTCAATCCTCAAACCACTAACTTTGTATACATGCAGTCTGCAGAGAACAGCACAGTCTGCTCCATAGGTTCATGCACAACTCTAGTCATTCCATACTTCAGTTAGTGTTTTACCTCAGAAGGACTCAGCTTTGCAACTGGAGCTAAGATAGGTCAGGACTGCTTGAAAAGAGGAGACTTTTCTTTAGGGAGAAAGAGGGAAAACATTCCATGATCCCAAAGAAACGACTGTGCCAAGAGTCAAGTGCAAGCCTAGGCGTGCCCTAAGAACTTAGTTTCTTCTACTGAAAATAAAAAATTCACCACAACTCCACGGTGTGATAGCAACAACATTATTTTTGCCATTTCTCTGACTTAGCACCAAAGCACAATCAACACCAAACTCTCTCCTTCTTGAGGCTCATTGAAAGAGACATGTCCTTCTGCAGCTGACAAGACACTAGGCATTTTGGGAGAAGTGGGTATTTAAAGGTTTGTTGATGTTTTGGTTTTTTTCCAGTCTCAATTGCAAATTAAGAAAAACAGGAAATAAGTACACATACCACTTTCCAAGTTTTGTTCTTTGTACAATATTGTGCATATTACTGCATAAGAAAAATTCAAAAATCAGGATGCATTACAATATGAAGTAACATAACACTTTTCCACATCATTCATGGGCAACACAGAAATGCAGAATTTTATTGACATCAGAGTCAATGAATGAGTTCTGCTGGGACACAAGAGAGAAAAACCACATACCACCTACTTTCCATTTTCTTAGTGGTCAGAAAGACACACACAAAAACACAACAAAGATGCACAAAATTCACTGCATTAAAACTCTTCATCAATACTGGTAACTTGTAACTTTATCAGCAAAAATAAATTTCCAGACAGAAAACTTCCAGACAGTTCTTTAGAATAAAAATGGTGGTATTTATTGGAGTTTCAATACTTATGCCTTCTGTGATTCCACATATGCCAGGGGAAACAACTATTAAAAAGCTCACAGTACTATCTTTTTAACTAAAAATGGATTAAATGCATTTGTTTCAGCAGCATTATCAGAAGTCCTACAAGGGTGGTTAAAAAAATTAACCCTCACAACTACACAGCAAGTAGAAAGCCTAATTCTTCCAATAGCTTTCCTGAGAAAATCTAGAATCTAGAGAATTTCCTGCTTTCTCACTCCCTATTTCAAAAAAAAGAAGAAAAAAACACACACACAAAAAACACACAGGTGAGAAAAGTACCATACTTACATTTTAAATAGATAGCTAATTTCTGTGAAACACAAAAGAGTCTCACTGAAAAAACATGCAAAGGAAGAAGTTTTACAGACACATCCCCTTACCCTCCCCCGCCTCCCAATTAAAGTCACACTCATGTCATACTTCTTTAGAGTAGAAACCAGAGGAAAGTACTTACACACTTTTAGGAAAATATTGCCTGCAGTCTTTAAGTACTATTAAGTTTCCTCTAGGTGCTGCAAATGCCTCTATTTTGTTTGTTACTTTTTATGACTTTATGCTATGCTTTAATCTTGCAATACTAGCTGAAAATTCCAGATTCTTGCTGGCTGATTGCTATACATACACATATGGTCTGAATACTGCAAATCTGAAATTTAGTCTGAAAATGCTTGATTGCTAAGACACAATACACAGCAATTTAAGCATAGTGGAACAAAATGTTCACATCTATTCACAAAATATTATTTCTTAGCAGAGCCAGTCATAAGAGTTTTGATGCTTCCTTGAATGCTCAGAACTTAGAGCAAATAATTACGTTAAGTTTTTAAACTCCTTCAGTATAAGAAAAATCTAAAATATATCTATAGTAAATTGTACCCTAACAAACCTTAAATGTATAAAGAAAGCAAAAACAGTATTTTCTGTACTATGAAATCTTGATTTTTATGCTAGTCCCATGCCAATAGAAGGCTGGACCCACTCTATCAGAATGTTTGGAGGTGGCCCACTTCTCGGTCATCTGCTCTATATGGAACTTTCAAAGATGAGCAAAACTCTATTAACTCACCTTTAAATATTACTTCTGTCCTTTCTAACCCTCTGTACACAATACAGCTTTTACACCACATATACGGTCATATAATTCATGTACATATCTTCTATTCATACACTGTATTGAAAAGAACTGTGTTTCCTCTACACAAATGGGAACCCAGAGGATTCACTAGGATAGCAACCACTTCAGTTGCTGACCTGAGTTGGAGAGCTCCCTTGCAAGTATTTTCTCTCCTGAGGTTTGTGGCTGCAGAGCCAGGTGCATTCACTCAATATAACAAGGTTCTGCAGGAAGTGGGAGATTCTGTCTTGGCATAACACATGCTAAAAACCTCAAGGTCTTTCTACTCTAGGTAACTAACCAATCTTGAATTTTTAAATACTACTGAAATTATCCCTACTTGTGTACAGGCAATCACTTAAAAGACATAGTTAACTTCTAACATATCTCTGTCCAAAGCAGAAAACTTGGCCTTGACCAGAGCAAGCATACCCACCAAATTAAAAATTTCTAATAAATACATTGAAGTACATCCCAATTATGACTTCAGTACTTCATACTTCAGAAACTTTACTTACTTTCATGAGCTAAAACTTTAAAGTTTAACCAGATTTAAAGACACTGAAATTTTTTTTTTTTTTTTTTTAAAGAAGTCAGGCAAACAAAAATTATGGTGTTGGGTGAGCTGCTGTAAGAATAGCTGCATGCCTAAAAGGAAACATTACTCCATAGAGAACATTATGTAGGGCATACAATTTAAATAAGCTTTAAACAGGAGTTTTACCTAAAAATCCCTTCCATTCTGTTTTCTACCAGGCTCTGGTAGATCCATTGCTGAAGCACCATTTCCAATTCCACACAATGACTACAGATACTGGCCTAGGCACCCCCACAGAAGTGGTTTTGCACTGCCGTTTGCACTAGTGGAGTTCTGATTCTGAAGGGACACCAACTACATAACCAAAATTAATGAGGCTGCCTCAGCATATACAGCATACATATACAGATTAACAGAGGAAAGCATAAAAGCAGGCAGCTAGCCCCTCCTTTTCAGCCACAGAACATCTGTGTAGTTACCTCCTGCTGAAACACATTAGCAATAAGCACATATACCAAGGAAAAAGTTATGCCCAGAAGGATAAAACAACCAAGACCAACCATCAGCAGCCTGGCTGTATGACAAATCCAGAAGCAGCCCTGATTACTCCAAACTTAAAGTCACAACCACCTGAAGAGTTGAACCAACTCAGACCAAGAGCATAAAGTAACATCAGTCACTACAGGGAGTTTTCATCAGGTCAGATGACAGTCAGGCAGCTGGAAACAATAATTAGAGATTCAACATGCAGAACCACAAGACCACATTGTTACAACATATTTGTATTCCTTTAAAGACAAAATAAAAACAATTGAGGAAAAAAAATCAAATTCATTTTCCCAATTAAAATACTCATCTTGCTTTTCTTCCTTAGAATCTTTTCCACAAAACTTCCCTCCCCTCCCCCCAAACACTTCTGTTCTTTTTCTGAGGACTTAAACCTCATTTACAGAGAAGACAACAACAGAGTTGAAAGAATTCACATCTTCCTGTTTACCAGCAAAGGAACCAGCAACCTACCTAGAAAGGTCACAGTACACGGTGGATTTTTGGAGTGGCCAACCCCTTCAGGGCTTCATCTCACCTCAGGGGCATCTGTGCATGCTGAGACATCCCCCCATCCCCGCACAAAATGAAAGAGAACACATGAAAAGTCCTCAGGGCTCCTAAACATCACATCTACACTTAGATTCAAAGAAATTGATAGGTATAGGTGACCAATTAAAAAAAGCAAATTTCAGGGGACCATTTCAGACAGAAACTCCTTTGGATTACACACGGTAACAATAACAAGTGAATATAAAATAAAAAGACCTACCTTTCCGACGTTATCCGCTGACTACCCAGGCCGCCCCAGTGGATCATCCATTGTTTTAAGAATCAGCTAACCCAAAGAAAACAAAAGAACAAACAAAAAAGCACCATTCTTAGCTGATGCTGCACTACTATGAAAACACACACAACCAATTTCAATGGTGTTTGAGTGCACTTTGCACCACTACTACTGTATTTTTATGGTTTTATACAGAAGCCAATAACTTCCAGCATAAAATTACACTCCACACCACCACATAATGTTTTCAATGGATAAAAGTAAACATGAGGCACTGAGCATCCTCAGTATTCTAAAAACCCTCCTGAAAGAATCAAGCACGTAGAGCCTCTGAACTTATATCCCACTCTCACAGGACTTCAATCAGAGGAAAGATTCTCAACACCTGAGTGCTAAAGCACAGGTTCTTCTTTTTTGGGTTATCTTCTTTTAATAGCTCCCAGCTCATACAGCTGCAAAAGATTAGTTTTATACTTTTTCATAGCACTGAAATAATCATTCTAAGTAATATTTTCCTGCTTAAGACATTAGAAATATAGTTTAAATAGAAGTATTTGAGGCTGGAGTAAAGACTATAGGGATAGTTCTGCATATAAAGGTGTGAACTGGGTATGAAAAGAATGGGAATCTTTTCCCTTTGGCTTTTACTTTTAGAACATTTTCTCTTGTTTCATACTTTTCATTAGTATTGCAGGAATTAAAACAATCCTTTGTGACAGATACAATGCAGCAAACCTACCTAGTCATAAATTCCACATTTTTCTTTTCAGGACAAAGGAAAAGGGAACTTACTTATCAAATATTGAATTTATTAATTTTCTAGTGTCTACATAACTCCTGTTCAGATACATATATATGTGTATATATATATATATATATATATAGCACTGAAGGTACATGAGTTCTAAGAAGAAAACAATCTTGCAGTAAGCTGGTAACCAAAATTCTTCCTGAATGAACTATCCATACCTTTTTGATATAGAGTCAGCAAATGCCAGGAATCATGCAAAAATATTGCTTTAAAAAAATCACACAAAATGAGTTGTATTTCATCTGTGTATCCTGCAAATTTCCACCACTGGGACAGCACAGGAAAGAATAAGGATACATCTCCATCCAATTTGGTAACACCCCATTTATGGCTTTCCTACTGCCACAATAATGCTCATATATTCACTCTCTCTTTTTTTTTTGTTTTTTTTTGGTTTTTTTTGTTTTTTTTTTTTTTGTTTTTAAATTGTGGTAGCACCAGTGGGAGCAGGTGCCATGAAGTGGGGGCACATACCGATCCTGACCTCCCTGTGAACAGCTCTGAATTCCCTGATCTTGTTATGAATATTTTTTCTCCAAATGCAAAGCTGCAAAATGCATGAAAACTAAAGTAATTCAATTAAGTACCTATTCTGAGCAGGAAAAGACCATTTTATTAGAACCAGTGGAGCACTAGTTTAACCCTGGTGCTCAGAATTCCCAAGCAAGTCAGCACATTAAGCCAGCTCTTCAACTTAAGAACAATTACTGTCATTTATCAGCCTGAATAGCAATAATGCACAAATCGACAGCTTTCAAGAGGCAAAGAGCGAGCTAGGTGTAATGATATGCAAAGCCACAGCACTCTACATTTTGAACTGTCTTCAGCCCATCAATACATCTCCAAGTACCTACAATTTATCAATACAAATGTGGTACCCAATGAAGGCAGGACCAAAAAGATAAATATGAACAGGGTGGAATAAAAGGTTCAAGAATGTTTGAATTTTATATTGATGAAGTACAGATCACATTCTTATAGCATTTTACATGCAGTGACCTGATCATATCACATTTTATCCAGCAAGAGGAAACTAGGATAAGATAATCTTTCTTTCAGGCAATAGTAAGCTGCTGCTTTGCCTCCTTTGTTTCTCCTTTCTTTCCTATTTTTCTTTTTCTTCCACCTCTATTTCTATTTCAATAATGAATCTATGCAGTAATCACACAGATAATGGTTGCTTTTATTGAAATATATAATTAACAATACCTTTATTTTTAGCTCAAGAAAGTCCAATATATACAGAAGGCATCATTTGAGACTCATTAACCTATAAATGTATTTTAGTAGTAATTCAAGAATTAAGGGAGCATGCTGAAACTACAGCATATATAAAAATGGGATACTGCCAATGATAGACTCATGGAAATACAATGACTCCTTCTCTATCTGACCTTTTTTTCTTTTTCTTTGTTTTGTTTTTACTTGAGAGTTTGGGGTTTTTTAACATAGGCACTTTGAGAATGGGACCTTTCAACAACTAGAGGTATTGCAAATATATACAGAGACTAAAGATGCTCAGATATTTTACCATGAGAAAAAAAAAATCTCAATTGTCATTATTTCATTTGAAAGTATGGAAGTTCTAACAAAACTGCAAGTTTTATATTGTATTTTAGCTGTCTATTCCTTACTTTCCAGTTACGATATGAATTATTATATGTAATTGCGTCCTGAGTCAACATTTCGAGGCATTCAACTAATAGAAACCCCTTCCTTGAACTTTGCCTTGCGCAGGAGATCTCAATTTGCAAGATTTTTTGAAAAAATATTTCCATACTCAAAAGCATGTGGAATACAAGGTGCTAACAGAAAGCAGAACTTAAAAAGGGCTCTACTGAAAACAGTCTTGTAGTGAAAGAACAAGAGAAAGAGATTCCTGGCTATGCTATAGAATTCTCATATAATCTTGAACACACCATTAAATCCCATGGTTCCTCAGTTCTCCCACAGACAGTTCTTTTTCTGAACATAGAGAATAGTTTCTTCAGGGGGCAGATGACAGTTATTGATCAGTGGGAAACAGAAGATGAGGATCCACGAACATCTGTGTATTATTCCTCAGCAAAGGTATGGAACAATATTGTCTTCAGTGATCGGGAGCCAGAATTTACATCGAGACACAATTCCTCATGTGATATAGCTCCAAGTTGACAGGGTTTAACAGGAACTTTCTAATTATTTAAAATATGACTTCAAAAAGAAATACAATTTCCTTTTACTATTTCTAGAATTCATACATCCCCTAACTTTTTACATTCCAAAGTTCTGAGTTTATTTTTTGCCTGCTGTTTCATTCCCACTGACAGCTCCTTTGACCAGTTTTTACCATGTTACTAAGTAAGCTGCCTAAACATAGTAGTCTAGCTCTTTTTGAGGCACCCTGGATGCCAGCTGGATGAAGTTGTAGCTTTTAAGTTTGTTTTGCCATGCACAGTTATATGCCTAAAACATCTATAGTCAGTTGTCTGCAG
This sequence comes from Nothocercus julius, assembly GCA_013398735.1. Lineage (NCBI taxonomy): Eukaryota > Metazoa > Chordata > Aves > Tinamiformes > Tinamidae > Nothocercus > Nothocercus julius. The sequence continues at coordinate 8,437,272 of VZSV01000008.1, read as the reverse complement.
ATCCTTTGATAAAGGCACAGTTCAGTTTTAGAAACCTCCCGTTTTCGCACAACAGCATCTTAAAAATCTGGTAGCGGATGATGCAAGCAAACCACGAGGAGCAATTAAGGTATAACCAGCTCACAGTTACCACTCTTAGTAGCTTTTCACTCACCTATCAGTTAGATGTAGTTTTGTGTATTAATACCGCTACTAAAATTTCAAAGCTTTTTGATCACTACTAAATTCATTCTAGATATTCTTGCAATATATTACGTATGTAAATATATATATATGACAGAAAATGAAATTCCTTCAGATTTTCTAAGATCTCACAGTCAGGTAAACAGGCTAAGTAGGACAAAACATATTACCAAATGGAATCCACCATGAAGAAAACATAGTAATACAATTTTGCAGGAAATTGAACAGGAAAATGCCTAAACACTGCACATTGGATGTTTATTTTGATTTATTTCTCTCCCTTGCTTGTTAGTGTGCTGGCAACACCCACGATTTTATCACAGGCCTCCTGTTACTTAGTATTTCTTCTAATATTCCAACACTGGCAGTCATATTATGTAAGGAAATCTCATTTTCAATTTTTAATTATGTTTCTAGTATTTGGTGATAAGGAGGAAACACTGCAAACTCAAAACCAAAACATTCAAAACACTACAGGAAAACAAAAAGAACGTAATTGTTCAAAAAAAAAGTTTCAAACCAATCTCACAGTTTTATCTAAAACAGAGTGGTCACAGATCTGGATTGTTCCTTTAAATAACAGTTCTCAAGCTACTGCAATAGTACAGCACCTACATCTCTCCAAAATTTCCTTGTAATATGTTTGTGTCCACCTTGCTTCTGTTATGAAGCCAAATTTCTCCTGTCTAATAGCACCACCAGAAATACAAGTCTACTATAAAAATCCACAGCATAAAGATTAAATTGATAAAAAAACATAAATTATTTTGAGAGGAGGAAACTGTCAAACAAATGTGTAATCAGACCAATCTAAATAACATGTCATTGTGTCAAATTCCTTTGTTCATTCCTGATGTCTAAAGTAACTAAGTTTGATGCTGCTTCCACAGATTCCAAAATAAATTTTTTCACTTGTTTCTTTGGAAAAGGACAGAAAGACCTTCCTTAGACAAATTAATAATCATAAATAAAATAGTAAGGAAATTCTAACAGTTTTAACTATTTTAACTATTAGAAAATAGTTACAATTTCAAACTCTAATTCACAAATGTTAAGGTATACTGACTGGGCTTTCCTTGGCTTCACAGTAAAGGAATGCAGTATCAGATTTTGGCTAATTATCTAATTAAACTACTGAATTGTCAGAACCTGAATTGTCAACCCCCTTGAAAGAGACCTGGAGTTGTGGGAGCTTTCCGGACTCCTAACATCCCAGGAAAATGCAAGGAGGGCACCTGACCCCTTCCTCCTTTCATTGAGCTCTTTGCCAAAATGACTACTGGCAAGTCAGACATGAGACATGATTTATCACTGCAGCAGCACATAGCTAGAAGAAATCTGTAAAAATGTTTATGAACTTACCAAATATAATTTACCACCCATGCTAACAATAGTATCAACGCTCTTTATCTATAGATAGACATTCAGCAAAGTATTGGCAGATCAACAGCCACTTTGAAGGCTTGCTATAATGAGAAAAGGGCAGAGGTTAGAATAAAATTTGAAGTAAAAAGGGGAATGAGATGTCAGGACTATTGGAGTTAGTGCCAAATTCTTACTAATAATAAGACGTATTAGAGGGCATGACCAAGCAGACACAAGCCTGTCCTCTGCCACTCACTCTGCAAGCCTAAGAGCCCTTAGGCTCACACTGAGCTGCAGTACAGAGCCCCAAGGGGCGCCTGTCTCTCTGATCCTCGAGTTGGGCTTTCTTTGTTATTTTGAGGACTTTAAAGCATCAGTAGAGCTATGGAATATGCCTGGCACTGGAGGTGGAGAACATCTAGATAGTAGTTCTGGCTCGTCCACATTTTGGTTGCCTAGCTGGCAGCTTGGAGCAATCCTGTAAAGCAGCATGTTTTTTTTTTCCATGTACTTAAAGCATGGCTTTTTTACCATGTACTTAAAGCTCGTCTAATCCACCATCTAAGGAGTCCATCAGTAGCAGAGACAGAGCAAACATCATATGTGAGAAGTAATGAGAAATTACAGCAGCAGCAGCAGCTCAGCCAGTCCCTGCTGTCTAATGGCCACAAAGGACACTGCTAGTTTGACACGGCTGGATCCGCTGTGGAGTTATCTTAATTCATGGTAAAACAAAACTGATGCCTGCTTACTGCTAAACTTGTCAAAAGGGGATAGCAGCATCAACTCTTTCAAAGTGCCACAGATTTAGCTGGATAAATAAAAGTTCAATTTACTGCTGTCATTTCTAAAGGAGCCTTCCAGCACAGTGTTGTTTGCTGAAATGCAAGGGTGCTTTTTTTAACTGGAAGCATTTCTAAATACTGATTTTTACTACAAAAATTTATATTGGCATTTGGATTTAAACAGGCAGAAAAGATTTTACAAATATTTTATTCTTGTTTTTATTAACTGCATAGTAAGTATGAAATATACATGGTTGACAACATGGGAGAAAAAGCAAAAAATAAAATGGAGTCACACACTAAAAAAAACTTCTTTTCGAAATCCCCATCAAGCAATTTACGAGAGAGTGTAGACTCACAAACTGAGAAGAATAGAGGGCAAATCAGGGCTATTTCAGGGATTCAGATCAAATGCTGATTTATTTAAACTCACTACAACCCGAAGGGGAGGGTTTTCCTCAATGTCATCTTATTACACTGCAAGGGAGGAAAACAGACAGTTCAATCACAAAATCATAATGCTTAAGCAGCATGAAATCATAAAGCTAGCAACAAAACAGGTGAAGCATGCTACATTTATGATTCATATGCTTCCTTTCACCCTAGCACAGTATTGGTTTACTGATAGCCCTAAATGGCCAGTCCCTGCTGGTCTCTCCAGCACAAAAAGAGTCAGGAGTATTATCCTTTTGGGTGTACTTACACTTCTGCACTCCATCTTATAAAAATAATGCACATGAATAGTTAAACTGTTTATCCAACTGTACACATAGGTTACAAGCTACTATAAATAGGATTGTTGTTTAGACATGTACATAAAGCGCAATGCATACAAATAATCCTTACTGTCATATTCTAGATCCATTGAAATTGGTATACTGCTACAATATAATTCAGTAATTTTATTTTGCTACAGACATCCTGATTCTCTTAAAAATTGATGTGAACTAAAATATCTATTTTCAAAATTGTATGTATACAAACAAGTCTAAAAGTGTACATAATTTTTATTTATTTATTTATTTTTTTACAAATCTTATGTGATTTTGAGACCACTGGTGCTGATATTCTCCAACACTTGAGGCCAAGGACATTTTAAAATTGGTGTCTCCTTAAGATTTCCTTGAGTATAAGTCAGATAATTCAGAGATAAAAATCTCAGTTTTAGCCTGAGCTTGTATATGGTCACACAGGAGTTTCCAGATAAGATACTAAACTGGAATGAGAACATCACAAAGTAAAAAGAGAGTATGAAAAGGACAGTTCGCATGATATCTTGGCTTCCCTTAGCTGAAGTCAGCTGAGGGCTTTTTCAGTTTCCAGAACAGCTTGTGTTTGGTGAGTAAGGAATTAACAATTTGCAGAATTCAGCCTGTCTTCCGTTATCACACATCTTACTGATGTAAGATCAGTCAGGATGTTTTGTTAGGATGTTATAGCCTAACAAAAGGATAACATTTTCAGGAGTTAATAAATAAGGTAGGGGAATTGAATTAGTTCCTAAGTCAGGAATTCAGTTCTTAAATCACATTTTACAAATTCTAATCATATATCTCATATTGATGTGTGTTCATTACCAGGTACATTGGATACTGCCTTTGTTGTCAAACAATAATCCGTAGTCTCAAAGCAATTTCTAAATTGCTTTGAATATAACATCCTTGTTTTCAAAATATGAAGTGAGCCAGCTTTTCCTATATAACCTGAATTCAATAAAGATTTTTATAGGTTATAGGTATATCTGCAAAAAAAAAAAAAAAAAAAAAAAAACCTTTATCCTAGCTTATGAAATTTGTTGCAGTTACAGAAGTATAGCAAAACTAATAGGCGAGGAACATATAGAATTATCGTCATTATTTTCTATTGATATTTTCATTTCACTCTCTGAAGTGCTACTTCTAAGAATACCCTTTAGCCTTATGCTCATTTGTCATCAAGACTAAATCAAAAATTCCTAAATTTCTCTCTTCAGCCAGAAGATGGAGTCACTGTTTCCTTAACAAGGTTTGCCTCACCCATACTACTATCCTGTCTCATTCCTGTTTGTCAGCTTCCAACCAGGTTATGTTAATAATCACATTGAAAGTTATAAATGTTTCTGAGTTTTTAAAGTATTCATGCTGCACTGCACAATAATACTGTCTCTATTGAAAATCTACTTCATCAGATTAAGTTGAATCTTTCCAGGATCTATGGTGGGGGGTTGGGAATTTATTAATTACCTTTATTATTCTAGTTAAAAGCCTTTCAGTCAGTCTTCATCCGAATGCTTGTGACTGAATATCTTGCTCTGTCTCAATGATATTTCCACAGGAGAGAGGGAGTCTATGTATATCGTTTACTCATTATTCCGGGAAGAAGTAATTGCTGTATAATTCATCAGAGAATTGTCAGTTTTGAGACAGAATCTTGCTTGCTCATTTTATAGCTATTAGAAATTAGTATCAGAAAGTACAACATACAAAAACAGAAAGCCAGCCACACAGAATTTACAGTTACTTGTACTTTAGATCCAGGTTTCACAAAGAAGTGGACTTACTCTAAAGGTTGTAAGAAAGACTAGATGATCATCATGAGAATATACACCAACACTGACTATAAATATGCCATCATTGATCAACATATTACTAGTACTTCCCAAAATGAATGATCAGCAGTAAACAATGCATTCATGAACTACAGATACCACAAAAAGACAAACTGAAGATAATTTTACTGTAACTCGATAAAAGGGATTTTTATAGACCTTTTGAATTTTTTTGAGATACTTAAGGACTAAATGAATAAGTTGTATAATTGAATAAGTTGTATATTAAAAAGTCTACACAAACTAAGTGTCTTACATCTTTTTATCTTTTTTCTTTCAGTAAAGTCTTCACAAATACTTTCCTTTTTTCTACATACATACACACACACTTTTTTTTCCTAAGCACATACTTCCACACTAATGAAGTCTTTTCTGAACAGAAATAGCAAACCTCTTGTAAGTTTTCAACTGAAAATTCCACTGAGATATTTATATTAAGGAGACTTAATATCATGTAGCTTCTTTCTGAGAATCAGCAATTTCAAAATATTTTAATAAGTGCATATATGTAATAGATGAGTACAAAAAGTGCATATGATATACCTGCTCATTAAACACTGATTTATTTTGTTCAATGACTAAAATACATTTTAGAATGAATTATTTCCTTTAAAACTTGGAAACTTACATTGCATCTCATTTTCTTTAGGTATTGCAAACAGCAACTATATAAACTACAAGAAACAGATTTAGTCAAATTGAGACCTTCATGATTCTTTGACAGAAATTTAAAAAAATTTAAAAAACTTCTCACATTGCAAGAGAAAATGCAATGCAAATAAGAAAATACAAAGTTAAAGAAAAATAGGAATATAAAGATATCAATGTGGTGCCAAAATCACACTTTCCATATTTAATAGTATTTTCATTTAATAAAGATCACAAGTAGTTGACACTACTGGAGTTCCACCCATGAAAACCTGACTGAAAACATCAGTTTTAAAATGCTGGCATTGTGAATAGCAATTTATCAACCATACCATTGCACTTTTCTGCCATAACACTGTAAGTATATCAAGAAACCCCAGTGAAAAAACAGGGTTATCTTTGCCTTCTAGTTTTTTAAAGCCATTAAAACAAAGTCCAGTTTTGGGCTTTAAACTACAGAAAGAAAACCACCACCCAGAATTCACACAAATATGTCAGCGAGCAGTACATCATCACAGACACTTTATCTGCCACACAGAAGAAAAAATGTTTTGCAATTATACCATGAAGTTAGTTTGATCAACCGTAAGTTCCAAAAAGCAAATGTAAAGAGAAAGTGATTTATTTTTCACTTTTTTGGGTTTTAATTTATACATATCTATGGAACATTTACACACAAGACTTATGACCATATTCACTCATTCTTCATAATTCTCAAACGTAAAACACAGCTAGTAGGAAAAAAAGCTCAAGGTTTTTGTTCCCACAGTATTCCCTTTTCTTATGCTGGTCAGCCATAAAATGCCAGATGTTCCCCTTCCCATCTGCAAATATAAAACAATGCAGACCTATTTGTTTTGCATGTGAGGCTTGGTGAGGAAGCATTGCCAACCTTGTACCAAGAACTTGTTCATCTTTCCAAGCAGTCAAGCACAGCAAATGGCATCAAGACTAGTTTCCTCAGCAGCACCATCTTCCTGTGCTTCAGGGATTCTGTACTTAAATTATTGGCAATTTATGCCCTTTAAGGTGTGGAAGACTCAAAACAATAGGACATTTGTAAAACTATGAAAAAGTGTTAACTATCAATGACACGACATTTAACTGTTGAAAGAAATTATGCTTATTTTTTCTTCACGCCCTCTCTATAGAGAATTTTTCAGACATGAACTATCTCTACAAAAATGGAAATAAAAAATGTAGCTAAAACCTGGCAAATTTTTAGATAGCTACATGTTCCTTATTATTGCACAAAAAAACCCCTATTTTCTATTTCTCTCGTTAATACTATTGTTGTAGCTACAACCTTTGTGCTAAAACAACTAATATAAGAGAGATGTAAAGGTCTGAAATCCTGAGCTCAGCAGTTTTCCTTGCATGTATGATGCTCACAAACATACTGTGTGTAAGAAAAAGCATCTCTTATTGCATAACATTCTTAATTGCATCTCTGCCTGCAGGACTCCATTGGAAATACTGCATGAATTATGTAGAAAGAATTTAGAAAAGGAGAGAGCTAGTGAACAAATAAACACTGCACATAGAGATATATATCGCATTATGCATTTAATAACCTAAACTTTCAGTAGATAGTCAAGGTTTTTAGTTAATCTAAGCAGACATTGACTCCATATGCTTATATGTAGTACTATTTTACTTGTTTTTATAAAGAAAATAAAAGTATTAGCCCTAATTACAGATACTGTTTTATTATTCACACTCTACTAGCGTTGTTGATCGAAGAGCCCACAGAAACAGCTTTCAATGGATACAGTAATTGAGCAAAACAGGGCAATGCTGAAATCCCTAATACTGTTGCGAGGGATTCAGTTCCTTTTGATGTTCTTCTACCAGGAACTCTGCTCTAATTCACTGATGTCACAAAACAAATTACTGTAGTACACAGCCAAAGAGTAGGATATTGAAATTGGACATTGTTCTGATATCAAATAATAAAGTAGAAAAGGACCTTTTTTTTTCTTCTTTTTTTTTAAGAAGTGGCTTTCATGTCACAGAAAGGCTGCAAAAAAGAAAAAAAAAAGTATCTTTTTTGCTGGAAGTTGCTTAATGATAATGCATCAGTCCAATTAAATTCTCTTATTATTTGTATCAGTATAGGATCACTTGAAATACCTATGGAAGAGTTTTCTAGAGGCTGGAGGGGATTAGCCACTTGGTATCCCCTATCTTTGAGAAGACACCTGTACTTCGGCTTCTTAATCTTGTGAGCTCAAGGCCACCTCGTGAACTTTTAACGTTCCTACTTGCCAAGAAGCAGAAATTAACATTTAGAGATTAACTTACAGGAGTGAAAACAGAAGAGGTTAATAGCATTAAAAAAAAGGGATAATTTTAGTAAGTTTTGTATGTCCAATGACATATAAATGTGTTTATATAAAATGCGTTTAACATATTCATCTAAGTTTTTCTATATTCATCTCCAGTTTCACCCAAAACGATATGAACAAACACACAACAAATCTTTCAAGTTATTTTATGTGTCTGCTATGTTCCTTCCTCTTGCATCCCACAAAACACTCTGGAAGTTGCACTCAATGTCATTTTTAATACAAATTATTTATAATACATCTTTAATATAGTGAAAGTCTTTTCAGAAGGTTAAACTAACACTCATATCTCTAATTTTCTAAGTTAAAAGATCAGTTTATTTTCCAGCAAATTAAGTGCCTGAATCATAGAACTGCAGTAATAGAAAACACAACGAATATTCACTATTAAGAAATATATGTGATTCGCTTATCTTGGAAATAAAGTCAAGGAAAAAGAGTGGAAGCTTTCAAAACACAGAGAAGTACAACTTCGTGCTCTTTGCCCATAAAGCTGCAGAATTCAGGTCCCTTTCAGCTGTTAAAAGATTGAAGAATGACTTGGAGTAGAACAATAATGTCCAAAGAACAGGGAAGTGCACACTAGACAGCCATAAGAACTTCATTTGACTTGTACTGGCAATTGATTTAAATGGAATTGCAACTACCCATCAAGGTCAAGAGTGCTTTCTTGACATTAGGGACCTTTGTGTCAACTGTAAATGTACAATGGTCATCTATTTTTTACAAATATGTTCAAATCATTATAAATCATGTTTTAGAATGATCGTTTTAATGTTCTAGGTAATGTTATTTCACAGAACAACAGTACTGCCAACTGAACAATTTGCAAAATATTCTCGACTATGCAAATTATTTCACTAAAAATAAAATAAACTTTTTCAGACACTACATAGTTTAAGTGAAAGATACAGAACACATCAGACACCTTCCATTTCAGCACAGGTACCATTTAAGATAGAAATGTTACAACTACAACAAGGATAACAAGGTCTAACATTAAAGCATGAACATTAGGCAAAACTAAGATTAGCACTAGAATACTAGCAAGCTTATTGCAAGTGGAAACCTGGGAATGTCTGCAACGTCTATTACAGATTCCTCTATTATCATCCTCTAATGGTGCCATGGCCCAAACAACATTCACGTCTTATCGCCTTCTGCCTTGTGGTTTGAGATTCTATACGTATTTTTTTTTTTAACCTAATCAAATATAACACTGAAGTTATAATTTAACATTTATAATCTTGTTTACATATTTATATATTTAAAATTCTTATTTCATGAAGAGTTGAAAATGTTGCTAAATGAGATTTCATAAAACCTGTGGTCAACAACAGTAAAATGTAGGTAGAGAAAAACAAATATGAACACCATGCCTCAGTGAAAAGCTAAAAGCCCCACCGCTCAAAAAAAACAAAATTTAGACAATGAATATGATGTTATTTTTCCTTAAATTACTCAAAAACTGTTAAAACAATTATACTAAATATTTTAAATCTGTATTTGGACTCCTTTAATATATGTAAGTCACATATTTTTCCTTCAAATCACTTTGAACACATAAGCATATCACTACCAATACTATTTTGCATTTAATGCCAAATTAAATCCTGACATGAATGTAGTTTCTTTAACATCATTGTTTAATGGATATATCTTTGGATTTCTAGCCCAAACTTGCGTTAGCGCTGCTGAACAGCAATACATGACCCATACAGCGACCCAGATGACATAATCATTGGGCAGTATTATAACAGACTAACTGGTGTGCCAGCTAGAAGTAGTTTTAAGAAGTTTGCAAAAATAAATGCTCTTAACTTTTTCTTCTAGTCCCTCCTACCTTGAGTAATTAGCTAACAATAATTTAGTAACCTAATAGTAATTGACAATGTCGAAATGCATAATAACCATGTTCTGAAATTTGACACAAGCAATATTATATCATCCAATATACTGGCTTTCCTACAACTATTTCATTACCTGCAAGCTTCTTGGTAATGAATATGCTATTAAAAGTTTTTTTTTAATTTTCGTGTTTCTCATGTTGTAATTCTCCAATAAATTTTTCTGACTTCTAACATAAATAAGTTTCATTATTCCTCATTATTAAAAGAAACAAACACATTCTCCTCCACTGAAAGAGTGTCATATAATTAGATGACCTTCCTACATAAAATCATGAATGAAAAAGGACCTGACAACTTGGAGGAAAATATTTAATCAGACATTAGGACATTAAATATAGTTAGTCAAGACACAAAACATTATTGTGCTAACAAATGCTTTCAGAACCAGTCTTTTACAATACAAGAGATCAAAACAGACTTTAGTTTTACTACACCATTAGACAAGTCCCAGCTTTCCAACAATTTATCACTGATTTCTTCATTTAGTTGTTTTAAACATGCTTTTAAAACATATTTGATAACTACTAAAAATTGTATACAATGCAAATGGCATTTCAGATAAGTTTTATTGACTTAATGCTCTGGTAATAAAATTATAACAATCAGTATTATTTTGATTTATTGCAAATTTTACTTTCACCTTTAATGGACTTGGTGTATGGTAGAATTGAATGTAATGCTGCTGCCACCTCAAGGTCACTACTGAAAAGTGTGATGGTTCATTTTGGTCTACTCGGGTCTAGTCAACAGTGGCAAGACACAGAAACTAGGCTGTTTTCATGCAATAGTTCCATACTCATTGTGCACAGATTCTGCACGCATATTTGCAATGAAAACATCATTTTTCTGTGTGTACATGCACCTGCAAAAAGGCATGCACACACTTTTCAAAAGATTAGGGGGAAATAAATAAATAAAAATTTTGAATCTTCAGGAAGTTTCAGAGTCAGCCAAACCCCTGACATCCTCACTTTTATGCAGATCAGCTTGGAAACACAAACTTAACTTAGTTGAAAAGAGACTTTAAAAACTGGTGGAGTATCTTTCCAGTTATTTCATTTTCTTCTTTCAGATGGAATTCAAAATACGGACAACCCCAATGTTATCATACTAGTATTTCTATATACTTTGAGGAAACATAGCTCTAAACAGCAAAGTTCTGTAAACTTTCTTATATAAGGTTTGGGAGGAGAAATATATAAGTCAATGAAGAAAGCTGAAAGGATTTTCCTATTAGGTACTATGAAACACCTGCAAAATGGTATGTGTTTAGAGACTATATGCTCCTACACAGCTTCAATTTGTAACCAAAGAATCACACTTAATATTACTAAGACAAGGACAAAGATGATGAATCTGCTGTGCCAAAGGTCTCTTTGAAAAAAAAGAGTCCTGTTGGTAGACTTTGGAGGTAGGTAGGTTTGTATTCTGTTAGAAAATGTTGCAAATATGAGTGAAGAAGCTGAAGAAAAAGAAAATATTCATTACTTTTTCTGTAAAACACAATTCCAAGTGATTTACGGTCAAATACCTATGATACAAGGGAAAGGAAGTAAGTTCACAAATAATGGGACAGATTCTGTTAAATCACCTCTAAATTGCAATTATATATTTTATGTATATACTTACTTGCATATATAAAATTGGATTTGCATATAGTTTAGCGGTGACTGTGACTCATACGCTTAAACTTGCAGTCAAACCTATATCTACATAGCTAGGGTAAGCAGGGGATTAAATATAAGGATTTTGTATTTCACTTCCTACACAAAGAAAAGTAGATACAATTTTAGAAGACAAAATAAATCATATGAAAAAGCAAAGTCAGGGCATTCCCATTTAAGTCACAAAAAGAGTATATTTAAAGTATGGGGTGAAAAATAATCTCATCATTTGATAACATGTCATGAAAAGGTGTAAAGGAAAGAGAAATTCACTGACTTGCAATATTAGCAGTACTAAAATAATTAAAAGACAGACCAAGGAAAAACAAAAGATGAAAAATAAGATGTTAAACTATCATGTCTACTCCCCAAATATGCAACATATATCAGATTTACAGATTTTTAACTGAAATTTAGTAAATATAGTAGTAGCCATCCTCTCAAAAAACAGAAGATATATCTAAAGTTAATAAAAATCAGCCCCTCGATGTCATCGTTGGAGCTGAAATATCACTCCTATGGAATCAAGAAAGTTTTGTATTAAGTAAAGGATTCACAAAGTTAACTAAGCCATCTAAGTAACACAAATTTTGCTCAGTTTTAATCTTTCATTGTCAAAGCCCAAAGACTTCTGATGCTGTGATGAAAAATAACAACAACGGAAAAACCTCTAACGATACACAAAGACATAAAATTTACTATCCTGGTTCTTAAAGGAGGTAAGCTGGTCACCTCTAAGGACATTGCAATCTAAACTTCATAGTATCAAACATCATATACCTCTTTCACGGGGGAAGATGTTCTGGAACTATCAGTGTTTGCCTCGTTGCTTAAAACATTGCAGTGTTATAACATTAACACATCTCTAATTCTCTCCAGAACAGCTGCACAAGGCCCCATTACACACCCAAAACTTTTTAGAGCTGGATAAGCCTTTTGTTTTCTTCAGCATCTTGTAGCATTTAGTTCCAGGCATTAATTACACACCTCTAAGAAAAAAAAAAAAAAAAATCCAACTTCTCCTCCTTACCTGTTTTGAAATACAATTTAAATAGTCTAATGGAATGGAAAGCAATTTTAAAGTGCCATTTATCTTCTTTATACCATTTATTATCTTTATATAGCTTTCCTGATCTATCATATTCATCTCCTAAGTGAAGCAATACGGTCTTTATTTCTCCTCATACAACTTTTCTTTACTTCTAATAATTCTGAAATCCCTGTCTACAATATTTTCTCTAACGCAAAGTATAATACAGTCTTTTTTCATAAACCAATAACACACACCACTACCTTTTTTTCTATATAGTGCTCTCTACCACTCTGATCTTCCTTGCTGTATTTTCAGATATTATATACCTGCTTTGCAACTTGTGTATTTAGAAGGTCAAAATGTCCAGTGTGTGAGGCTTTGTTCTACAATGCTATCAAGATGCCAGCCTGAGAAATCGAAGTAGACAATGCACATACACTTATGTAAATATACGTACATTCTCTAGCCATTTTCCATTCTAATCAAGAAACTTCCCAAATTTTCTGTTCTATATGGTAACCAACAGTATTTCATGGACTTCATTTTATTTTTTTCCCCTGAAACAGAACAGCTATGAGCAGGCACAGACAGTGTGGACTGGATTTTCCTACACCCTAGTTCTTCTAAAATATGCCAATAGAAGACATGGTCTGTAAGTGAACCTCACAGCAGACTGGTAACACAAAATTATTATACAGGTAGACATGCAGATACAACTGTACATCTATTCTTTTATAACCTTTAGTACAGGACTGCCCGGAGTAGAAAATGTATCTTGGGCATGACCACGGGCATTGTCAGAATTCTCTAACAAATGTGGACTGCAAGGCCCCCACTACACAGATGTAAAGTATGACAACATTTAACTTGTGTCTGAATCTGACCCCAGTTATACTAAAGTGAAAATCATACAGCTTTTGGAATGGTTTTGGAGCAGGTAGGCAACATAATGTAAAAAATCATGGGCCAAATTTAATGTTTTATTGACAACTATATAAATCACTGCTGCTCAGCTCATTAATGAAGATAAACATAATCATTCATCTTGTGATTGAAAAGAGTTTGTGACTGAGGCCATAAAGAACAGACAAGTTCCTATATGTAGTTTCTGTTATTTAAAAAGTTTGTACAAAGAAGTATGTATACTTTGTATGTATTTACTTCAAGATAACATCTTTGCTGATGTAGCTCTAAATTTACTTGATGTTTCTGGACTATGCATTACTCTTGTAAATTGAGCTTATAATGTTTAACATAAAACTCATGCTTCTGACATTTTGTACATATTTACAGTAATTACAAAGCAATTTTGTATAAACTTTTACAATAGTATCAACATTTTGGATATATTATGCTCAATACAAGTGTCTCATCTCTACCTCTCAGGAATAGTTGCCTTACCCAAATTTCATTTGGTTTCATGTCTCCTTCAACTTGAAGGCAATGAAAATGAAAAACACGAAAACAACCTTGTGAATTGAGAAGCCTTCCAAAATTAATGTAAAAGTGTAAAATCTAAATCTGTTTCTGTTGTGCAATCATACTTACAATGAGAATGAAATCTTTAACGTTGTCTAGCTTTAATTATAGCAAAGAAGAATAACAGACTATACGGACGCTGTTTCTCATTATTTACATGGTACCTTTAATTCAGACATGTTACATCAGATCCCAGCACACTTGGATTGGATAAAGGAGGGTGAATGTTTTATATCTACAGAAAGAGTGACTCAATTCAGATAACTGGTTAATTAAACTATGACAAACACACCAAAGTGGAAACTAAGCTTTTTAAAGGTACACAGTCCCTGAAACATAATCACAGTTCTGTGGTTCTATTTAATATGACAGAAAAAAAAAGATGCAACTTTCACTATTATTGTTATTATATTTTATGTTGCAAATACGAGGCACCTCCAACTTTTTTTTTTCCCTGAAAGACAAAATGCATTTTCTTAGGTTTTAAGAGTACATATGCATCCTTTCTTTCTCCCACAGCAATCTCTTTAAAAAACGAGATTATTACCAAAAGAAAACCAAAATAAAATAAAATAAAATAAAAAATAAAAAAATTAAGCAGGAGGGAAAAAAAAGTGCCTACAGGATCAGCTTCAAGCATGTCAGCAGCTCAGGAAAACCAGATGAGATTATTTAGGACCTCTAATAGCAGATAGGTACAAGTGGATTTTAGGTCCTGGGCCAAATTAAAGTAATAGATTACCAGATAACCTAAAGCAATTATGCAATTACATAGAGCTCCACAGTAGCATCAGTCCAAGGCATCTGTTCAGTACGGTTGCTCCTGACACAAGCGGTTATGCCCAAGTGTTAGCATCAAATCCAGAATAACTGTGGGAAAGTAAGGAATGCCCCTAGAATAAGGCATTTTTGCAACACTTGGTTCTGCAAATCCACACCCAAGGCTGCCTGAAAGCGCGCCAGGCCAGCCCAGCCCAGCACTGTGCTGTGTGCTGCTCAGTCCTATCGCTTATTTCATGTTCTTAAAGTTAAAATACTTCAATTAACCGCTGCCCAGCTTCACACACCGGCGGGGCGCGGTACGGGGGAGACGGGGGAAGGGCCCGGGCGTCTCCGTGGCAACGCGCGGGAGGCGGCAGCGGGAAGGCAGCACCGGCTGCCCGCCGGTCACCTGACCCGCGCCGCGCCTCACGTGATCCAGTCCCCATCGTCGCCATCTTGAAGCGGTGGCCAGGCGTTAGAGGGAGGAGGGAAAAATAAAAAAAAAAAAAA